>CM038794.1:246730330-246975589 GCA_021764765.1 Vicia sativa | reverse complement strand
GTTTTGACAAAAATGTTTTGAAAAAAGGCATTTCGCTTTGACTTTGTAATGACTCATGTAAGATGTATAAAGTGTTAGAAATATTTTGAAAAGAATTTGAACTTTGAAAAGTGTGTGGTGTGAAAAGCATTTGATAGAGCAACTAAGACTGTTACCCACTCGAATTGGTCGTTTTGTATTCACATTTCCTTTAGAATATTAGCCCATACCATTAGTTAGTAGGTAGCTCCATTCGTTGGATGTTAGCGGGACATTCGAAGGGACATCGGATGGTCATAGAAAGCAACTTGTAGGAAGTATCCTAGCACATTCGAAGGACTATCATCATTTTCGTGGCGACATCGGGTCAAGATCATGTATTCGGGGCCATCGTGGGTCTTATGATCTTTGTATCGAAGGGACTATGATGATTTGTTTGGAAGGCAACGGTGCTAGAATACCTCTACGTTCGAGGGACATGACCATTTTGAATCGAAAGGCATCGAGAGAGAATTACCCTAAGGGATGCATGTGTGAAAGAAGTGTGTTGATTTCAGAATATGTTATCTTGAAAATTAGTGGGCTATGTTCAATTTTAGTCTTGCCATACACGCCTAATCGCTAGCAATTTATAAGGTGCGGAAAGTAAAATGCGGAATGTAAAGTGCGGAAAGGTAAATGTCCTCACGCTATTACAAGGCTTTGGGCGGATACATAATTTAAAATGCGGAAAATAAAATCCTAAATTAAACTATTACATCCCATATACAGTTACATTATTGGAAAAATAAACGATAAAGAACAATCGGATCAACTTTGTAAAAGAATGAGAAATCGAATATGATGATAGATCGAATAAGAGAAAAATGTTAGAAAAATGCAAGTTTTTAAATGAGAAAAATATTTCATCTGGAAATAATATAAATATGCTAAAATAATTTTGGGATTTTAGGATGTAATTTAATAATTTAAAATGGATTAAAATGATTTAAATGCTAAATTATGAATAAAAATAAATATGCATGCAAAAATATGTTTTTAATTTATTAAATTAAATAAAGATTTTCTGAAAATAAATGCAAAAGAAAATTAATTTTTGATAATTTTTAATGCGAATAAAATATTGAAAAGAAATTAAAATAATGCAAAATATTAAATCAAAGAAATATAGAAAATATGAAGAAAAATGGTTGTAAAAATAATGGTCCCGGCATGGTTCGAACGGGACGATGCTCAAACGAAAACCAGCGCCTTGACCAAGGGCGGTGTGTTGCCTTGTTTGGAACGGAACAATGGAAGATAACACGCGTCGCTTCGGTTCTCACGCTCGCGCCATCCGCCGTCTTCAACCTTTTGAAAATTTGAAAAGCGGCGTCGGCCATGGTTGACGCAAAGTTCCTGCAAACATCAAAAACAAATTACATAATATAAATAAAATCCAAGGCCATGGTTCGATTCGGACATCGTTCGATTCATGGCATAGGTCTTATTGTCCAATTTATGTATTTGAAACCCCGTCGGTCCCGAAACCCTAACAATGGTATTATTCTACACTTGGCCATGGAAATTCGATTAAAGCACCGAAAGCTTGCAAACGATTCTAAACACAAACAAACAATCAAAACAAGTTAATAATGCATGAATATGAGAAATCGAATTTGAGATTTTCAAGAACAAACCAAACAGTTCCACGATTCTGAATGGATTTGAGCAATGTATGGGTGGATTGACTCAAGAGATGTCAAGGAATCTGTTGGACACCTTAAAATCGATGGAAAGCAATGGAAGTATGATTGCACTTGCTTGAAGGTCACGGTTTTTGAGTTTGAAGTAGGGTTTCAAGGCAATTTTTCGTCCTCTTGTGATTGGTATGCATCGGTATATATCTTTGGATGGATTTGGCATTGTTTTGGGAAGATTTGATCAATAATCAATGATAATCAAATTTGATTTTTCATGAAAATCAAATTTTCAAAACAATCAATTTCAATCCAATCTTGCCTTTTTGATCCAATTTGAAATTCTGGCTTTTAATGAATTTCTTGAATCTCAAGGAAGGAATAAAATCAATCTTTCAATTAATTTTGATTTTATAATTTATTTTAAAATTTAATTTGTATTTAAATGAATAAATTCAAATTAAATAGAAAAATAAATCAAAATTCGTGGCATTGGGCTTGATATTCCTAATTGCATGAGGAATAAGTTTGGATGAAAAAGTAAAGCCCATTTGCAAAAGATTTGATTTTTAAAGTATCTCTCTTGTGCATTCTTTCAAAATTGCCTTGTGAATGGTGTAACTTGCTCAATTTTCCACATTTTTGAGTGTTCTTGACTTTTGAAAGCTCTAAGAGTCCTCTAACCCTTTTGGTCTCATCTCAATTGGAGTTACCATGCTCAATATATCTTCAAAACAAAAGTTGACTTTTGTTGACTTTGAAAATGACCCAGTAATGTTTTGAGCTATACCTCTCAAATGAAGCATTTTTTGGACATTCTTGTGAGACATGAAGTTGTAGAGAATTGAATTTCCTTCAAAACAAGAGGTGGTGGAAAAATTTAGAAAGTATGAGAAAGTTATGATCAGTCAAAGTTCAGTTGACTTTTCACCTAGAAACCCTAATTTAGAAAGTTTGACTTTTGAGCAAATCTTGAGTTTTCTTGATGAATCATGATCAACCCTTGATCAAATGATGAATGTAACTTCAAAATGAGGATGTTGACCAAAAATTATGAAGTTTGACTGTATGTTGACCACAGTTGACTTTTTGTCCAATACAATTGATTTTCACCATCTGAGCAATTGTCTGAGGAAACTTGACTTGTGAAGCTTGAAACTTGACATGGAGAATCTTTGAAGCATATGAGGAGGCATGAAGGCCATTGGAGATGTTGTTCATCTTGACTTGAGAGATACCAAACCCTAGTTTGGGTTGATTGTCTAGGAGAGAGTTTGTCGATCAACTCTTGAGGAATCCTGAGTATAGATGTATGAAATCTCTTGAGTAAATGGAGGGCAAATTTTGGGGTATGTGCCCTGTTCAATCTTCTTGTACTGGAGGGTTAGATTGACACGCTTGTCTTTCGTGACCGGAGGTGAAGATGATTGAACACTCAATACACAAAATTTGCACTCATTTGGTGGATGCGGGGAATGGGCTTCTGGATGCCATTTGGGACTTACTTGAAGGATGAGTCGTGCGCTAGACTCGGAATGTTGATAGGAGAATTGACGAGATGGGCAAGCCATCGGAAAGATCGATCTTTGGGGGTGAGCGTGCGCTAGGCTCGTAGTCGTTCTGGAAGGAGCATGGGATGGGCTTAAGATGCCATCTGAGGAGTCACGTTAGACTTCGTGTTCATTTTGAATGAAGTTATTGGTTTGTATTGATTTTTAACCATATATGCAGCATTCGAAAGTGAAGCCTTTGATAAGTAGTGGGAGATGGGCTTAAGATGCCATCCAAGCGGCAATGAGTCATACTAGACTCATGATTCTTTATTGATAATAAGGGATCGAATAAATCTTGTTGATTACTCGAGGGAGGTTGTGTTGGCAAAATGTGGATAGCTTCTGTTGTGCATCGGTGTTGATCCATTGCCTATTCGGAGGATAACCGGTGGTCTTCGGATAGTTTTCCGTCGGTTCGGGGCTTAATCTGGACCGTCGTCGGAGGACAACCAAGGCGGTCTTCGGATAGTTTTCCGTCGATTCGGGCTTAATCTGGACTGTTTGCGTCGAGAAGTAGTGACCTGTTTTGGAGAAAACAAGAGGAACTTTGATAGAATATTTGTTAGTTTTATGCAAAGTATGATGCATGACAGTGTATATGAATGATATGCATGAATTATGATTTATGAGTAATGTATGGATGATAGATGTTGTGGTTTCAAAACATATCCATCTTGAAGAAGATGCGGATGTTTGTTTGAAGATTCGACTCGCTTGGGGAATTGAGTAAGAGAGAACTGCTTTGAGAGGAAGAAAAGATATCCCTGATTCCTCCGATGCCTTATCGACCAAGTCTTGGGCCTAGATATTGTTGAGGAAGGTAGAGATTTGAAGCTCGTTGTTGGAGATCTCATATAGACCTGTGAGGAGAATCTGGAGGCGATCATTGGGGACCTTGTATATAGACCCTGCTTGAGGAAATTTAGGAGGCGCTCTGGGGTCACGAGTGTGATCTCGCTGAGAGCATTCGATAGTTGCCGTGAGACCGGGTTGGAAGAGCCAGGAATCCGTTGTAATCTCAGGCTGGGGGATGCAGATGTAGTTTCCTCCGATGCACTATCTGACCAAGTCTTGGGTGCGAATCTTGTTGGGGAAAAAGGAGGACAGATTGAGAGATACTCGTGGGGATAAATACCTTGACTGGGGGTGAGGTGTTACTACTTGGAGACCGATGTAACATTGCTTAGTCGAGTGGAATTACAGCTCGTGGATTCCCTTTTGCTCTGCCGGGGAAATTGTGTTGTGAGTGACACCTTTTGCAGGGATCATGCTCTATGGGGAACGCTTTGGTGACTTTCATCGTCGTCCCAATTCACAGCCAGTAAGTACTGTATTTCACTTTTCGTATGTTTGTGATTAGATTCTTATTGTCAAATCATATAGTCATTCAAAACAAGCGTTGGACTTATTGCAAATAACAACATGAAATTGTAAAGAGAAAGAAGCTTGCATTTATTTGAAAGGTGGCGTGGCCAAGTAGTTTGTACACAAGAAGGTAAAAGCTATGGAAACAATCTCGTTAAGTTCCAACTATGCTAGTACTCATATATTTCAACTATCTCATCTCCTTGTTGTCGGTAAGTGAGTGAGCGATCTTCGCCATTTGAACCTTGAATGCTGATAGTATGCAGGCGGTGATCGGAAGACATAGTCGTCTGGCAGATCCTAACTTTTGCCTAGACCGCCCTTTTTGGGTCTCTTAGGGATACCCTTTTTTGCCCAAGCCGCCTTTTTGGGTTTTCGACTTGCCGGTGTACATGTTTTGTATATATCCATTTTTCCCGAACCTTTTGGTTCGCAGGATGCCCTTATTTTGCCTAGGTTAGTCGACCCTGCGGTCTATTTCATGCGTAGTATTTTTGACTATGCGTTCACGAGTGTGGGAAGTCTTCACCATCCATGGTGCTAAGTATCATAGCTCCATGAAAAATCATCTTGACTAAATGGTCCCTCGTAGGTGGGAGTCCATTTGCCCTGGGATCACCTTGTGGGAGAATGATGCGCTTGACTACTAGATCACCGACTTGGTAGACTCGGTGTGACCTTCTTGTTAAATGCTCGATCATTCGTTTAAAATAAATCTGTCCATGGCGGATAGATCGTCGTTTCTCATCAATCAAATTAATCGGTTAAGCCAGAGTGCGAACCGTCGTCTTAGCCAAACTCGCCTCTGGAGGACTACTGGTTGAGGGTATCCGAACCTCGATGGGTAAGACGGCTTCTACATCGAACAAGAGAAGGGTGGCCCCTGTCGATGTTGTATTTGTGGTGCGATAACCATGAAGCGAATGGTAACATCTCATGCCAATCTTTGTAAGTCATTGTCATCTTGTATAATCTTCTTAATGTTTCTTGTTGGCGGCTTCCATAGCCATTCATTTTAGGCCGATGGAGAAGAATTGTGATGCTTGATCTTGAACTGCGTGCGAGTTCGGTGATCATCTTGTTGTTGATTGGGCCGTTATACGTGATAATCCTTCGGAGTGCCATACGATAGATAAGATTATGTTTGATGAATCGAGCCACAACATTCTTGGTAACGAGATGCATGAGGGCTTCTACCCACTTGGTAAAGTAATCAATTGCCACAAGGATGAAGCGATGTCCATTGGAAGTGTGGGCTTAATTTCTCCAATCATGTCAATGCCCCACATTGCAAGGCCAAGGAGAAGTTAAAACATTCAGAGGTACTTGAGTGCGTGCACTTTGTCGGCATAATCGGCACTTGTGACAAGATCGACGTAGTGGTGACAATCAGCTTCCATGGTGGACCAATAGTAACTGTTCTCAAAATCTTCTTAGCCATGGTGTGTCCCACAGGTGGGTACCAAATTCGCCGTGCTCTTCCATGATACGCATTGCGGTTTTACGGTCTACAGTGGAGTAAGCACAAGTCGTGGTTGCGCTTGTATAGATGTAGATTCTGAGGAAGAATTTGGATGCAAACCTTCATGAACTTCTTATCATTAACGGATGCCCTGAATATTCTGAGTCTCAAGATACCTCTTCACGTCATAGTACCAAGGTTTCTCTTGCGTCAAGCTCACAACAATCTGTTGGTTCGTGAACTTCTCAATGATGATCTGGGAGCCTCGTTGTCCCCGACCTTGAACATAGATGACATGGTAGCCAAGCGCGTCTGTAACTGATTCTCTTCTGGGAATGATCAAAAGTAATCTCTTGATAGGGAATCAAACTCGAATCTCGATATGGAATGAGATTCGGATGTTAGTATCCACATATAAATCGGACGATCACCAAAGTGAGTCTCCATACACTTGTAAGAACTTGATTCTTAAGTCAATAGCGACTTTAAGACCCATGATGCACGCTTAGTACTCGGCCATGTTGTTGCAATTGAAACATAATCAGCGGTGAAAGGCGTATGTCCGCTGCGGGGATGTAATGATGGCGCCAATGCCATTTCAAGTGCGTTTGAGGCTCCATCAAGACCATAGTCCATCGGGATCCTTGTTGGTCCTTCGTGCTGGCCTGTTCTTTGCAATCTATAACTAGTAAAACATCTTAAATGAAAATTGATGCATAGGCTGTAGTCATCTGACTTGATGAGCCAAATGATCGGCTACTACACTTCCTTTGATCGCTTTCGAGAAGTGTCTTGGATGTCATATTCGGTCAAGATCATTTGCCATCTTGCTATTCTTCAGGAAGGCGGTTTCTCAAATATGTATTTTATCGGATCCATCTTGAAATCAACAAGGTAGTGTGAGTCAACATATCTTGAGTTAATGAGCAGCCAAATAGCGTTGCAAGTTTTCTCAAGGCTGAGTATCTTGTTTCACAGTCGGTAAACTTTTCTAAGGTAGTATATTGCATGCTCTTTCGACGACTCGTCATGTTGCCCCAACACACCCATTGAATTCTCTAACACTATCAAGTACATGATAAGAGGTCTTCCTTGGCGGGTGGCAGAATAGGAGGATTTTCGGTACTCCTTGATTTTAAAAGCGATCTGGTCGTCATTCCATTCCACTACTTGATCTTTCTTTAATAACGAAGATTGGCTCACAAGTAGATTAGGTGTCAATGATAAGCAATGTAGTTTAATCGGCCGAAACCTCGACCTCCTTCTCATGCGGGGGCTGGCATCTCTTGAATAGCTTTAACCTTGGCGGGGTCAACCTCAATACCTCTTCCCGCGACTACAAACCCAAGGAGTTTTCGGATCGACTCCAAGGTGCACTTAGGGTTAAGTCTCGATCTGCTTCTTCAACCTATCAAATAGTTTCGCAAATGATCAAGATGTTCTTCTTCATCTCGTGATCGAGCTATCATGTCGTCGACGTAGACCTCTATCTCGTGATGAATCATGTCATGAAATAATGTCACCATAACATGACGATAAGTGGCGCTGCATTCTTCAGTCGACGGCGCCTTGTGCAGAAAGTGCCCTTGCGTAACAAAGTAGTCTTCTCCATGTCTTCGGGAGCCATTTGATCGATTGTAACCGGAGAAACCATCCATGAAGGAGAAAACCTTATGCTGAGGCGGTGTTGTCAACGAACATCAATATGAGGAAGTGGAAATCATCTTTCGGACTTGCTTTGTTCAGATCTCGTAATCCACACACATTCGTACTTTGCCATCCTTCTTGTACGGGCACCATTAGCAACCCATGTGGATAAAGTAGCAGCTAAGAAACAGTTGAACCGCTTCATAACGGCTTTGATTTTCTCGACATCTCGGGACTTGTCGATGAACCTTCTTTCCTGGGAGAAAACCTTCTTTTGTCGGCAATCGGTGTACCACAATATCAATGTCTAAACCCGGCATGTCTTCGTATGACCAAGTAAAACCTCAACATAGTCGTAGCATCGAATCAACCTTTCTTTAACACTGTTCTCAAGACCCACTCCTATCTTGATCTCTTTTCGTCTTCGTCGATCAAATTCACAACCTCAACTTGCTCTTCTGTGGTACATATAACTCGCTCTTCTTGCTGTAGTAGCCTGGCAAGTTCTCCTGGCACTTCACAATCTTCCTCACTTTCGTCTTCGGCTTGGTAGATCGGATTATCGAAGTCATATTTAGCAATAGCATAGTTGTTATTAACGAGATTCGGAGTGATTACGGTGTATCACGTGGATGTGTGTAAGAACATAGCTTTTGAAGGGTGATAAAGTAAAAGAAAACAAACAATTGAATGCAAAAGTCCAACGAATTTATTGAATGAAAATATGC
This sequence comes from Vicia sativa, assembly GCA_021764765.1. Taxonomy (NCBI): domain Eukaryota; kingdom Viridiplantae; phylum Streptophyta; class Magnoliopsida; order Fabales; family Fabaceae; genus Vicia; species Vicia sativa. The sequence goes on along the minus strand of CM038794.1, from coordinate 246,967,176 downwards.
AACGACGAGATAATAACCCTCGGAACGAGCCATGATGCCGGGCAAGGCACTAGGCTTTCAAAGTTTATTGTTTAAACATAAAGAAATACGAAAAGCAAAACAAAACAAGAGCAATTACTCGACTAAAGGAGATTGGTATAGCGTCTTGATCTTCCAATTCTGAGCCTTGATCCAGGTTGGGAAGATCCACGCTGATGTCGAAGTCGTTGTCGTTGTCTTCTATAGCATGGATTCCACTCTGGTCACGGAAGGAAGTTGGCCCGACGCATTCGCGGCGTATCATCTTCGACCCTTGATGGTGAAGCCTAAACCAGGTCTTGTCGGTTTGAAAGGAAGATCGGGGAGCTGTCCCAAATAGCACTACCTCCTTGTTCAGCAGTGGCTTGAGCATCTTTCAATGAGGCCATCCTAGGCGGAACGTGTAACCTCGGGAGTGCGGGAGAGTCAGCAGGCACGACTCTGGTGTTTCAAAATCTTGACAGGAGTCTCGAAGAATTCACCCTCCATCTCAAGGTATCGGAATGATTGGAGATGACTGACCATACTCTTCTTCACCACATCTTAACAACCTTCCCTTTCACGGGTATTGGGTTCGATGTAAGGTAGAGTGTGCGCTTGCCCCATGTATCCAAGGGCGTCCAGAGTAGGCAAGAGTAAGCGGACGAATGTCCATGACAAAGAAAGTGGAGTCAAAAGTGCGGGAACCGACTTTACGCAGGCGAGTGAGCTCTCCAAGCTGTTCGCTTAGAACCATCAAAAGCTCTCACAATTATGTCACTGGGTCTCAGAACCAACCCTTCGACATCAAGTCGATCAAAAACAGACTTCGGTAGGATATTCAGAGCAGAACCGGTATCAACCAAAACATGAGATAAGGTAGTGCCTTTGCACTCAACAGATATGTGCAAGGCTTTGTTGTGTTTCTTTCCGGCAGGGGTCAAATCAGCATCAGAGAAACCTAGGCCGTTGTTGGCAGCCAGGCTAACAATACAAACTTCGAACTGGTCAGTAGTAGTGTTTTGCGGTACGTGAGCATTCTTCAGAAATTTCACCAAAGGCGTCAGCATGAGCCTCAGAGCATAAGAGCAGAGCAAACATGGAGATTTTGGACGGAGTTTGTCCCAACTGTTCCACAACATTGTAGTCACTCTTCTTGATAATCTTCAGAATTTCCTCCATTTCTTGTTTGGAGGTGTCTTCAGTAACTTCCTTTGGTACTTCTGGTTGAGCGGGATGAGCCACGGCTCTTTCCTCTAGTAGGGAATATTGGTGGAGTAGGCGGAATGCGGCTGGAGTCGCAGTGTCTTTTGGAGGAGAGATCTCTGGAGAGAATACCCTTCCGGTTCTGGTCACCTTACTTGATCCGGTGATGTTGTCGATGTCAGGAATGGTATCTTCAATTGTAAGATCTTCAATGGTCGAGAGGTCTTGCTTGGCGCCATGATAGTAAACATCACTCCATAATTCCAAGGATAGCCTTGTCGGAGGAATATGGAACTGCGGGAGAAGTAATGATGAGAGGTGCCACTCTAGGCACAGGATCGTGAGGAAATCCTTATTGTGTTAACATCGGCATAGTCTTCGGGAAATCGTCACCCCATCCGGTTACCTTAACATCTTCAATAGGAATCTTGTAACTATCGAGAGAGTGTACTTCACCATGTAATCATACTTTCCACTTGGCTGCCCCAAGGTATCCCACCGAGATGGCACAGTTTCGTTCGCATTGTCGATCTTCAACTTAGACATTTCTTCACGCCATACGGTGGTTTCGAAATAGTATCTCACGGTTATCCATCATGCACCGAACCGTCTTCTCACCAAGCACAACCATCAGTGCGGATGGGCACCAACGACAATTCTCGGGCATCTGGATTGACACCCTTGCAACAAATTCTTCTTACTTGGTCATCGGAGGGATGGTCAAGTCATCTATGTTGAAGACATAAATATCACACCAACATTGGAACCCTTGTCATGATTAGGCATAGGCGCATTGATCACATTCGAGTCTCAAGGAGGATCAAACTCGATCTGCTTAGCTTCAATCATATCTTGAATCTTGTTCTTGAGCCCAACAATTGTCGATGTCGTGCCCTGGCTTATTGGAATGGTAAGCACACTTAGCATTAGGATTGTATTTCGGAGGAAGTGTTTGAGGAGGATCCCTCAAGGTTATCACTTCTGCGTTCAACATGTGTTGCAAGGCTCGCGACAATGGCATGTTGATCTTCGTAACTGCTCTTCGTGGCGCGTTTGGCTACACGCGTTGTCTCGCTGAGGTTGTCTTGATGTAGGATTGGATCTGGCCCTACAGTTGAGCACGGTCGGTCTTGGCTCGGCACCGATACACGGCATTGGCTTCTTTCTTAGCACCAAAGAGATCTCTTGAGCATTTGAAGATGACTCTACATGGATCTTCCCTCTTGATACCAGACTTCAATCGCTCACTTTGTCAATATCAGCTCGGTGAATCCGGATGAAGAATTTCCAATCGGATGATTGAAGAATGGGTGCATCGGTGTCCCCGTAAACATATCAACCAACTCCCTATTGGACAAGGGTGGTTGAACTCTGCTACTAGATCTCTCCCACGAGCATACTCCTTGAACTTCTCACCACGACCCATAGACATACCTTGTAGTTGCATGCGAGTGGGTGTCAATTCACATTGTACTCATCTTATGCAAGCATCGATAAATCACTCCAAGTACGGATACGGTCATTCTCTGGTGATAGTACCATTCCAAGCGGGTTCGGGACAAACTCTCTTGAAAATAGTGCATCCACAACTTTTCATGTCATCGGTGTGGGGTTGATCTTACGGACATAGGACTTCAAATGCGACTTAGGGCAAGACATGCCATCATATTTAGTAGGAACTTTGAACTTGGGAGGAATCACAACACCGGGACAAGACTCGGATCATCAAAATTGATCGACATTTTGATTTTCCACGTTCGAGACGGTCTTCAAGTTGCTTGTACTTGTCATCTTCCTCAGTCTTGGCCATTATCATAGTCTTTTCAGGCTCATCTTTGCCTTCGTCTCGCCCCTTGTTACTGCTCGTCTTCCTTCGAAACTTCCTTAAAGAGAGCTCAATCGGCTGACCACCTTAGGACCACCTTTGTGGCGATACGCCCATGTTGAGGAGACAACAACCTTCTTCTTTCGTTGATGAGCTTCAAATCCTCTTGGCCTTGAACCAAGCTGGTAAACATCTATTGGCCAGGCATTACGAGCTGAAGATCTTTGACATCTGTTCAAGAGCCATTTGCTAAAATAAATAGCGAGCAAATGAAAACCAATCTCCAATGTGCACTGTGATGCAATGTTATGCTATGCTATGCAATGTTTATCGAATGCAATGCAATGTTTTCAAGGACCTTAGAGATTTAAATTTGTTAGACAAGCAATGAACAAACATTTATTAGTACTTTTCATTATTCTTTTCTTTTAAGTACAAGAGATAGTTCAAAACAATAAAAGAAAACATAAACATCCTAAAGCTCTAAGTCTCCCATGGGGCTTCCTCTGGTGCCGATGTAGCGTTGATGTTTAAGCTCACCGTTAGTAACCTCAGCACTTTCTTCTCACTTGCATAGCCCGAGCTTCAAGGTATCCTCTCTTCTTTAAAATTGAATCCGGATCGCTTCAAGTCTTCAAAATCAGTAGGCATGTCGGGATGGAGAACAACATAGGTACGTCACCTATAAGCAGTTCCATAATTCTTGGTAAAGCAGTAGCGAATGGCATCATGAGGTTTTGAGCTCGAGCTCTCACCCATTTGAGGTAAGGTTCCCAAGGAATGGAGTTCGGGTGCCCCAAAGTCTTGGTAGTCTTCTTTACCATGCCCCAGCATATATAAACCTTAGTCGGTGATGGAGATCGTGATTGTATGTCGAACACAATATCTTGGAGAAGCATATCATGTGGACCATCTCTTGAGCAAAACCAAGCCCGACGAGCTAGAAGGGTTGTAAGTAATACCTCCCCTTATACCAAGTAGTGGTACATTAGGAATTCTCCACAGCTCATGAAGGTGAAGTCCTTTTGAGAGAAAAGATCCAACGGATATCGGAATGAGAGAGTGACATCAATCTTTGAGACCATCTCAACCTTTGTTCATTCTTCAAAGCGATGGAGGAAGGTGCGAAATAAACCACCTTGAAAGTAGCAGTATACAACACATGAGAGTTCCTTGTCGCTTAGTAGTGCGAGTGTGGAGATGTAGGATGTCTCCAAGTAAGGTAGGCACGAGTTGCGGGTAAGAAATAATTTGATGGCATTGATGTCTATGAATTGGTCCGAGTTAGGAAATAGAACCAAACCATAAATTAGCAAGGCCACAATATTTTCAAATGCATGGAAACTCATAACTTTGAGGAATTCTCGGGCTTTCTTAATTAGGAACTTGGCAAGTAAACCCTTAACTCCACTTCTTGTTTCCCAATTGGCTTCAATATCTGGGCGCTTAAGGTGTAAGGCGGATGCGATGTCTTCGAACTTAGGAACCTTTTCCAAACCGGTGGATGGTGTTGTACCCCAAAATTTACCCTCTTCATTTTTTTTAATAAATAATTGGCTAACACTTAATTAATAGGTGCATCGCATACATATCATCCATGCATTGATCATGGGTTCGAGATTTTCAATCGTATGAATGCAATGATTAGAAGAAGAGGTTTGTTTCTCAAAAGTTGAATATTTGAGGTTACATCAATTGGGCGTCATTTCAATATGGCGTGTCGAAGCTTATTATTATCTCATAAGTTTTGGTATTACGATTGTCTATCGGGTGGATCTTGATTACAATTTCAAACTACTGTGTGTTGTGGTCGGATATTTGAACCCGAACTGATTCTATGGCCTTCCGTGAGTTGTGAAGCATTGGTATTGGGCTTATCGATCTACGCGATGTATCAGAAAACCAAGAACGAACAAATAAAATGATATTTGAGCGCGTGTATCAGAAAGTCAACAAAAGTCAAAGTTTGACTGAGTGGAGTTTTTGGTCAAAATCATGGTCAAAAGTCGACATTCGAGAAAATGCGATCATTTGCTGAGAAAAATCGGGTGAAAACGAGGTTTCTTGCATTTTAAGTAATCTTGTACTTAGAAATTTTTTTTAAGTTTTAAAGTACTTTATGTTCATGGAGCCATGTTGTCGCATCCGTATCTCACCCGCCTGTGGTCAGAAATTTGTGAATTGATAGTCGTTGGAAAGAGCTGATTCGTACTCGACTTTGTCACTTTGTGAAGATTTTTCGAAATGCGGGTTCGAGTTATCTGACACGAAAAAGTTCATAACTTTTGAAGTTTTACACTTAGTAAAATTTTGAGTGTTTTAATGTTAAGTACTGGATTTGGAGGCAATTCCACGTGTTTAGAGGCGTCGATTCGAATTAAGTTCAACATCAAAGTTGTTCATTTAACGGCAATCTACAACTTTCTTTGAAGAAATCGAGTCCATTGGAAGCGGATAAAAATTACGAGCTCGGAAGATTCTGATTTATCATTCCTCAAATTTCAACACTTAGAAAAATTTGAAGTGTTTGTTTCTATGCTTTTCTTGTGACAGTTCGATTATGTCATAGTTCGTGGCTCGAATCGAAAAATGCTCACTGAAAAATTGTTCATTTCACGGCAATCTGAAACTTTGCTGAAGAAGTCGAATTCATTGGGACTCGAATCGGAAGTTATAAAGCTCGGAAAATAAGAGCGCATTATGTTTGTTAAATTCGAGTATTTTTCGCACATGTTGAGGGGCTGTTTTCGTCGATGATTCGATCGCCCTTACGAAGAAATTCCGAACATGAAAGTTTGAGTTCGTAATTCCATCTACAAGTTCCGTTTAGAAACTTTTCCGTTTCGGACGTCAGAGCTGGAAGATACGGAGCACCGCAGTTTGTAGTTTGAAGTTGTTAAATTGCAAGACAGCATGCACATTTTTTTCCATGGCTATGAGACGCATTTCTTCTAACAGTTTATGTGCATGTGTTCGGGGCTGTTTTCTCGTCGATCCGATCGCCGCACGGAAAATCTCCGAACATGAAAGATGAATTTTGCCGTGTCCTCTACAAGTTCCGTTTAGAAACGTTTTTGTTTCGGACGTCGGAGCTGGAAGATAAGAGTCGCCGTAAGTGAAGGCTTGAAGTTGAAAAATTGCTGCATGTCACGCACAAAACTTGCCCAGCCAGCCAAGCATTTCATCGAACACTCGCGTAGCAATTTTCAAACACTTTTTTCTCCGTGAATTAGGCTTCGTTCGAATTTTCGTCGAACATCAAAGTTGTACCACCACATGTCATCTTTCCAACGGTACCGAATTCACGTCATTTGGTCGAGTATCGGAAAAGTTATGGAATCTTAAAGTGAGGTACATGAATTGGTGTATTAAATTTAATACTTAGAAAATTTTCAAAAACGTTCAAAACAGTTTGTGTCGGTGTGACTTCGAAGCCAAATACGGCGAGCTTATGATCACTTTTTCATCGGACATTCAACATCAATATTGTTCTACCAAGTATGCTCTTGATCGACGCTCTCTTTGTACCGATCGGGCTACTACACCGAGATAGGGGCGTCAAAGTAGGTAGCATGTTTGTTTTTGTTTAGAAAAATGCTAGCGGTGGAATATTCATAACGGGAACACCATTTTTCTTTATTGATCCTTTTTCTTTTACTTTCACTCACTAAAACCATCATTTTCTTTTTTCTCTCCACCATAATAACAACAAACTCCTTGTAACAATTCTTTTTCTTCACAACACTCCATCCATCTCTTTCTCCGCCACCCACTCATCTTTTTCTTCCTCACCCAAAAACAATAACAACAAAAACCATCCATTCTTACTACTATGTAGTTATAACAACCATTCACCACCATTTTTCTTTCTCAATTTTCAACACCATTTCTCCACCAATCTTTTTTTTCTTTCACCTTTTTCATCTATCTTAACTAACCTCCAATCACCATAACCAAGGATCCATCTAACAAGCCAAAAAAAAATAACGATACTGGAATCTTCTTCTTCACTGGATCCTCATTCTTTCTTTCTGTCGCTGTAACAACACTCTCACTTTTTCTACATCTCACCGTAACAACTTCGTCGCCGTAACCAAAAAAAACTCTCCACCGATTTCTGTTTCATCTTCTTTTCTTTTTATCACAGCAACATTCTTCCTCACTCTCTAACCATTCTCTAACAGAATCTCCATTTGCATTGATCTGTTCTCAAACTCAAACAAAAACTCCATAACCGGAAAAACTCAAGTGTGAAGAGTGCGGCGGCGTTGGAGCGTCTACAATAGTACTCTGCAGATCACAAAAATCTTGCAAGAAACTGAAGTATATTTCCTAATTCTATCAAGATTTGAGGTGGTTTTCCGTTCATTCGTCATCGTCGAAGCTTCTCTCAGGGGCGTGTGAGGATTATCACGAATGTTTAGGCAAGTTTTACGAAGATGTGATGTCACGAATCTATCCGGTTCCGTATGATACCTCGTGTTCATATACTTATAATCGTGTTGGAGTGCATGTTGCGAAAGCTAAGCGTGGATTCATGATCTGCATGAAAATCGGTGGGATAGTGATCACGGTTTTCATTCCATGGATCTTAGCCCTTTGTCAGCGGTGGAGTTTCATGGGAGATGAAGCGAGGCAGTGAGCATGGTTTCCAAAACCTCAGCGTGGCGAACTTCTCACGGACCACGGTTCTTCACTCCATCATCATCGTCACAGATCCGGTTCTTGTCGATTTTCAGTGATTTGCTTGTCAATTTATCGTCGAGTTCTCACGAAATTCGTCCAGCTTCAATGGGTTTCAAGGCGGATCCAGTTGCGGCGGAAAACGATCGATGGTGGTGTTTTGATTTTGGTTGACCGTGGCCGTCGTCGCCGGCGAATGATCGGAGAAGAAGGCACTCGTCGTGACCCATGCCAACCCTCCCGTGTCCAAATTCTCGGTTTTATGTTATTTGCAGTAACCAATCGCGTTCCGACCGTGTTTTTTCTTTTAATATAAAATAAAATCCGGAATATTGACTTAAGTTTAGTTGTCAATTGATGCATGTATATACCACATAATTTAAAAGCGTGACATAGCATTGTTAAAAAAAAATCAAAAAGCGAATAATAATAGTCATATTGTTTGGGTTCAAAAAATAGAAATCTTGGACTTAAACCAAAAATCTGATTGGTTATACAAACAAAGCAGAAATTATACAAAAAGGAGAATGGGCTTAGTACAAAAAGCAGGCGGACTTAAGAAATTCTATCTCATACCCCCACATTTTAAGCCCGCGCCTTCTAACATAGATTAGTTCAATTCAGTGCCTTTACCCACATTTCACATGCTATAATTTTGACATTCGGTTCAATTTAGCTCCCGATTTGATTGTTTGGCATGTAAAAAATCCATAAAAACATATTCGACATTTTAGGATATTAGAATATTTTGACACTTTTTAATATTTTAATATTAGAATATATTACGATTTTTCGATTACGATGATGTGAACACTAGTCACCTTAGTCATGTTTGGCTCTTGTTTGCACTCCATTTCTTGCGAGGGATCTGCGACGCATACATATGCGACTCGTTTTGTCCATATTCACGCACTTTTCCGCAGTTTGCTACGCGTTTGTATACCCACGTATACATCCGTTTGTCTGTTTTTGGGTCTAACTCCCTTCTTGCGGTGTTTTGTGTTTGTACACCACGTGTACATCCTTTTGTTTGCTTTTGGGTCTAACTCCGCTGCTTAGGATGTTGTTGCTTCACGTGCGCTGGCCGCGCATCCTCTTTGCTCGATGCCTCGAGCTATTCTCACGGTTTACTCTTATTGCATGGCTGCGGTGCTTGAAGTTTCCGGAGTATTTCTATAGCTTGCGTTGCTCTTGGTTTAATATCCGTCGGGTATTTATTTCTACACCATTTACCGCATTCTCTTCTGACTTTCCTAGATATCATGAGAAGTAGGGCTTCTGTTTCTTTTGCCATGAGAAGTAGGAATAGAGATGCATGAAGGGGCTTCGTAGTTGGAGCATGTTCGGGAACCCCTCGGTTTATTTAAAGACCCGTTTAGGGCAATTCTACTTGTGATTTGTGCATATTTGCTTGTTTGTTTCTGCGAGTTCCTTGGTTGGGTTTGGTTCTTTAGCTGAACTTTAGGATTCACATCCTTTGCATGTTAACATAGGTAGAGATTCCTTGTATCCTAAACCATAGGTCTAACCTTTTGCTTTGCTAGTTTCATTTGCATCCTTGCATGTAATTAAAACTAAAACTTGCTTTTCTTTTCTTTTCAAAAAACAAACAATAATGGTTTAAACTCCTTTCTCAAGGTAAAAACAACCACCAACACTAACTCTTTTACCTAGCTGCGCGTTTCTTTCTTTTGTGTTTAAAACCTTTTCACAAGTAAAAACACAAAACACATAAAACAATGTGAGCGAACTACGGTGCTCGACTTTCCCATGCCTTGAGAATCGTGGGCATCTTGTCACGGGGCTCGACCGAGCGAACTTGTAAATACTTCCTTCTTTTCCCGTGTTTCTTTATTTTCCTTTCTTTCACATGCATTCTTCTTTTAGTGTACAAATATAGCAATTAAACAGTAAATAGATAGAAACACACCCATTAGACAGAAAGTAGAAGTGGATACCGTAGAGTACTACGGGTGTGTAGGGTGCTAATACCTTCCCTTCGCGTAATAGATTCCCTTACCCTATCTCTCGGTCGCAAGACCGTGCCTTATCCCTTTTAGGTTTTCGCGATGCGTCTGCCTTTCTCCTTTTGCGAGATAAAAAGCGTTCGATGGCGACTTCATTGATCTGATTATCGGATGATGTTCAAGGTTGTTTCGTGGCGACTTCAGCGGGGATCGTCTGCGGACTGTCTTTGGTCCGATCGAGTCGATCCTAGCTTTTATTTTCATGTCTATTGGGTGTTTATTTATTTGTTTATCTATTTACGCTTTACCGCTTTATCATCCTTTGTATGTTTTGCATTGCATTCTATGTGTATTTATAGCTTTCATATATCACGTATCGGACTCTTCTTTGTCTTTGGTTTTATCTCTTGATCGGGTGGGTTACTTGAGGTAAAAGGCCAACTACCCGACGATGACATATAGGTTAGATGGATGTCCATGTCGAATCCATCCGTGGTGCGTGTGAGGAGCATGGAGTACAGTCGAGGAGAGATTCGATTGGCGGTGCTCTCGCCTACACCTGTGTGTAGTCGGAAGTACTCGATAAAGGATCGTCGACTACGCATATCATTAGGGACATCTGTTGAGTCTAGAATCACCACAGAGTTGGGGCGGGATATGATTAACAGTGCAGATGGTGACTATGTTACATTGGTGACTATGTCTGTTGGTGACTATGTTACATTGGTGACTTGGTATTTTCTATTGATGATCGATGTTTTATTGGTGACTATGATATCATTGGTGGCATTTTCTAGCCGTTACTCTGTCGATTTTGGTTTTCTCAATCGAGCGAAGCAGTATAGCAGTTTGATCGGTGTTCATGGAAGTAGTAAACCCATGATCAATGCATAATGTATTTGCATCATAGCATGTTTATTTTTAAAAGAAATGTCGGAAAAAGCATGTTATTTTATCTAACCCGCATGCATATCATTTCGAGGACTTCTTGTGGTTTACTATCAATATCGGGATGGATACCAACAATCAAACCAACACGGGCCCTAAGGAAGACTTCCTCATACTCTTTACTGTGCATTCGACATCTACGAGTAAGAGCGAGATATTCTTGTGAAGGATCGATTGAAAGAGAGTTCGAGAAAGATCATGGGAACATATTGCCGTTACTAATGGAGGATTATGAGTTCTATGCCATGCAATCTCTACTCGGTTTATGATAGTGAGCTCGGTGTTTTACCTTTCAAGATTATCGATTAGCACCTACTCTTAAGGTACTCTTTCCTTTTGGTATCGATATCACAAGCAGTTTGCCTTTTGTCAAAGAATGGGTACTCGATTTTGAGCCATTTCTAAAGCCCTTGGTTTGCGTGTTAGTGAAGTAAGGGACAATTGGGTTCGAAAGATCGCACTTGTGGACTTCGTTGGGTTTCCTTTTAGTCAAATGATGAATTTGCCAAGGTTGGTAGTTGGAAAAGCTTCAATACTATCTTAGCCATCATGAGCTATGGTATGGTGATTTTCCCTCTTTTGAGAAGTTTGTGGATGTTCTTTGCGATTTGTTTTCATGAATGACAATCCGGTTCATACCATCTTGGGCGATACATATTATGCCATTCACTCTCGCCATGGTCAAAGGCGTGTTATGGGTTGTATGCCTTTACTTTATCGTTGGTTCAACACATTTGCCAAAGAGGGCATTTGTTGATTATGCTAAAACCATGAAGTAGTCTAGCGAATCATCGCTCACTTCATATGATATAGTTTGGAATACCATGTCAAGCGGTTACGAGATCATTACTAGTTGTGGAGTTTCCAAATGTACCATTGATGGGAACTAAAGGTTGCATCGTTATAATCCTATATTGTACGCGTCAACTAGGATATCCTTTGGTGAAATACCTTTGTTCGTCGATTGTGAAACTATCTTCTTTGCAAATGATAAGAACCGGTTTTGCTTCATCAGTTGTTGTTGCATGGAGTTCGGTTCACAAAAGGGCACGGTTTTCTTTGGCCAAAAGGAAATTATCGTTTGATTCTTACAGTTGGTTAAAGATCGGGTCTCAAGATTGGCTTCCATACGAAAGGAAGCACCTTTGTATTCTCAACTTTGGTTCCTTAGTTGAAAGTCAGGTACGATTTTGCTACTTCATTCTTCATCCGTAATCTCTCCTCCGGGTTTCGTGCGTGGAGGTCTACAAACAGCTCAATCGGAGAATTCACTTTGAAGGAACAATTACAAGCTCGAGCCATGGACCTAGCATTTGCTCTTCAAGATAAAAGAGGTTATATGTTGAGATCGGCGGAAAGACCGGGTTTGAAGGCCTATGGCTTACTTGAAGAAACCAAGAGAGCCAAAGGTGGTAGTTCCTCTTCTTTTGATCAGATGACCAAAGAGTTTGACAGGGTACAAGAGAAGTTGAAGAATATGCAAATAGCTAATGAGAAATTGAAAGCCAAGCATGGTGAAGAAATCCGGGTTTTAAAGAAGCAACTCCGCAAGGAAGAATCCAATGCTAAAGAGTCCCTTGAGAGAAGGAAAGAACTTGAAGTCGAAGCCCAAAGTCGACAAGAGCAGATGACTATCCTTTCTAAAGAGGTTGAAGATTTGAAGACTAAGTGGCAATATGCTAAAGATGGAGAATATGCAGCATACACCATGTTGAGGGGTCGAGACATTCATGTGGCTAAGCTAGTAGCCGAGATCCATATGCTCAAGGCGCAGGTGGCCCCTAAATAAGTAGTTGCAAATGTTATTTGATGTTATTTGATTCGACGAATCACCTCCAGGCTTGTTAAATGGGGTTCGCTCACTATTGTGTTTGTATTAATACTCTGTGATCGTGGACTCTTGTATGACTCTATCTCATCTATGCATGACGTTGATTCTCAATCGATTGTGTGTACGGTCTTGATAATTATTGTTGTCACTATCCTATTATTATTCGATAACAAATTGCAGGGATGTCACAGGTGTCATTTCATGCATCATGCATTAACCATGCATATACATACATTGTGCATAACACATTTGAACTTGGGTTTCTCTTACTCAAATCGGTATTTTCTACTCAATTGTGAACTTTGCCTCCGTGCCATTCTGCGTTTGAAACCGGTGATGAAGCAACCGGCGGGGGCTGGATGAGATGAAAGAGCAGATGGGATTTCATCTTGGACATGCAAGACTTGAGAGAAGAACCAGCAGTTGAAGACTCGGCTAGGCTTGGTGATGGAAATTTTAGGGACCGTGTTGAGAAAGGAGATGACCCGGTTTTCCTACTGCAGCAGAGTCGCTATTCCTCCTTATACGGGGTTTTCTTTGAGCCCTAAAGTTGGGCATGCATCTACTCCATCACCACAGCCAGGGGTCCTCGTTCACGTCCAATTCCTATTGTTCGAGAAAGGTCTAGAAGGTAGAGCTCTTCAACCATGGTCGCCACACTCTGAAAAGCAATTCGATCCTATTCCGATGCCATATGCTCAGTTGCTTCCTCAGTTGCTCAAGTTTCGATTGGTTGAACTCAAACTCTTGCCATGCACGAAGGATTCTATTCGAGTATGATGTGATGGCTAGGTGTGATTTCCATTCAGGGCACCTGTCATCTGAGGGCTGTGTGACCTTGAAAAATGAGGTTCGAGTTTCCTTGACAAAGGGATTATCAGGTTTACTTCCACGGTTGAGCGTACAAGTCAATTTTGCTCCGGTGCGATATGACCGTTATGCTGCTGCTATACCTCAAAGCGAGTTTGTGCGTCGAAGAGGATAATCGACCGCCCGCCCACCGGCTCATCAAGCGCTTCATCGAAAGAATCAAAAGAAGCGGAAAACCATGCTCTTAGAAGATTGACGTCGTCCCAATGTCTTATGCTGAGATGTTGACACAACTACTTGAGCTCAAATTGATAGTTCCCAAGCCTGCATTTGCTCCCCCTCCCTTGGATAAACGGCCCAGAAACTACGATGCTAATGCTAGCTGTGAGTTTCATTCTGGAACCTTGGGGCATAGTATTGAAGATTGTCATGCATTCAAGTGCAAGGTACAGGATCTGATTGAGGCAAAAGCTATCAGTTTCACACCTGATGGTCATGTTCGGGTCCTCCGCTAGCTCAGCAAATGTCAAGGCTTCAAAATGCATCATCAAAAGCAACAAGTCAAATCTCCTCAACGGCAATTTCAAGATTCATTTGCATTCTCATTTGTAATCTTTCTTGTTTGTTTAGTACATGCTTGTATGCAGAACATTTTCATCTTTTGAATGTTAATCATAATGCATTGAATATGTTTGTCTTGAACTAATCCATTTGTATACACTTTTAATTGTTTTCAAACGCTTTTGATATCCAACTCTTGTTAATAAAGCAAAATCTCTGTAGGGAGGATGATGAAAATATACCAAGAATTTCAAACGGTATTGCTTTCAAATAAAAACCCGGCGATGTACGGGCCTTGTTTCAAATCCCCAAACAGATATAAAGGAGTTAGACCCTCGTCAACCCCCTTTGAGCCTCGAAGTAGGAGTTTCTTTTCTGTTCAGAGAAAACCCTCATTTTAAACCCGGGGCAGGGTAGTGTTCAGTTAATCAGATTGAGCACTCAAAACTCATCAAGAGTATATTTCAAAGGATACAACAATGGCTATCCTTCAAAGGTTGAAAGCTATGGCGATCAAGTTTCAATTGTCGACAATGTGCATCAAGGAGGACAATACTAGCAGAACTCCTAATCTGCAAGGGATGGATCGCCACAATCACATCTAGCAAATCAAAGGCGATTGTGAAGATCAACGGTGGTTCAAAAAAAAAAAAACCAAAAAAAAAAACCAAAAAAAAAAACAAGAAAAAGCCCGCTAAGTCGAACTTGGAAATAAGTCGCTTAGGCAAAATAAAAGGCAAATGTTAAAAGCAAATTGGCAAGCCGTAAAGCGGCGGATAATCACACAACATCCTTAATGAAGAACAAAGTCGTTGATCAAGCTCTAAGCAAAAGGGTGAGTGGCTATCATGTCCAGAGAAGCCCGTCTATACAAATCAAAGTGGCGACCAAGAAACAACAATGGTTTCTCAACTTTCAACTTCCTCTTATGAGAGATGATTGCTCGCATCAAGTTAGCGAACATAGGTTCGGAGAATATCATGAAGGGGTGGGCACCAAATATTTTGAGCCTAAAATCTTTCTTTCTAAAACCGTGAACGAGCCGTTACAACCCTTAAAAGTCCTAAGCAGGCGAGGTTAATTTGAAAGCTAAGGTGTAGCGAGAACATGGTATCCACGACTCCTAGGAGCTTTGCTAATACCTTTGAGTTGGTATCATTCCATTTTTGTTTTTCTTACGCAAAAATGCGATATTTAACATCTATTCAAAAGCTTTTGTTTCAAGACAAGCATAGGTTGCGGTAGAATTATCATTTTAGGATAAAACATTCTTTGCATATGAGCAGTGCTCAAACATCGATAGCTTGCATAATGAGCATCATGAATACCTTGATCGTCCCAAGGGCGGGTTATGCGAAAATATATTGAGCGGCCTTTCAAAGAACCATCTTAATGGGGCATTCAAAATGGTATTATATCCTTCAGGGGCTCATTAAAGCGGGGCAACTTTGTCAAGGTTGGCCAATCCTTTCGAACACGAGGGCATGTTGACTATCCATGTTTCACTCGGGGTTTGAAGCGGTGTATGGGTGACAGTTTGGAGATACCTATTCTTTTGTTCGATTGAAATTCCTATATCTTGAAGAATACTCTTCAATGTAGGGTCCTTTTAGTCTGTTTCTAGCAAATGGTCTTGATTGGGTCTTTACAAATTTGTCGGTTTGATTTGCTCTTCTTGACTCAAGTTTTGACACATTGTCTTTTTAACAAAGTGCTTACTCTCCGTTTGTGCAAAATCGTCGGTTATCTTACGTGTTTGCATTACCTTTCAGGCGCTTGGGTATCCATACTTGGTGTGTGGTAATCCAAATGTTTGATACTCTTGAAGAATTATACCCGCCTTTGGCACGAGGGATATTATAGTTCATGAGACACTTCCTTGATGTCATCATCTTGGTAAGTTAAATGCGAGTTTGTCTTAACTAGACGTTCTCTTCCCTTTGCAAGTTCATCTTCACACAGATGTCCTTCCCATAAGTTCGTCTTAACTAGACGTTCTCTTCCCCTTTGCAAGTTCATCTTCACACGGATGTCTTTCCCATAAGTTCGTCTTAACTAGGCGTTTTCTTTCCCTTTGCAAGTTCATCTTCATGAGATGTTCTTTCCTTGCGAGTTCGTCTACACCGGCGTTCTCTTTTCCTTATTAGTTCATTTTCACATATTTGTCTTGTTCTTTCTTACGCGGGTTCGTCTTCGTCCGGCGTCCTCTTCTTTTTTCCTACAAGTTCATCCTGCTTACGGTGTCCTTTCTCTCGAGTTCGTCTTTGACCGACGATGCTCCCTCTCATGGATTTTTCTTCCATTATCGGTATCTCACGACTTGGTGCCCTCACGCCATCCTCCAATGAAATTGATTATCTCGTTTCGATGGCATGGACGAGAAAACCCGAGTGAAACTTACGCAAAGAATCAGATGTAGCTTTTGTCATCAGCATACCATATTTGGTGAATCTCCCTAGCAGATGTTGTTATCGACAAATCCTTATTGTAGAACATGGTACTAATCCCCGGTGCGGGTTGACAATATTTGTCTCAGTGAAAGTCCCTAGTGGATGTTCTCCAAAGTCGCAAGTGTGTTGTATCCTGATATTCCCTATGGAGTGTTATACGGATTGTTGATCGGGCGTTTGATCCCCGATAGTCGCATATTGTCCCAGATGATCCTCCCGGAGGGTTCTCATCTCTTGACATCCCCAGCAGTTGACATATCTTTGTCTCCCCAGCTTGAGTTGTAGTGGGTAACGATGGAAGATCTTCTCCAGGTGTTCCTTTTATTCCCCAGCGGATCTCTGTCTAGCTGACAAGCTTCCTATGACATCATCTCCTCAGCAAGATTATATGGTAGATCTCGATCTCTTCAAAAGGCTCCCTTTTGGATTTACCAGCCGGGTCGCATCCTTGGTTGATCTCCATTATTATCTCCCCAGCGGATTATCAGATTGAAGTTGATCATCTTGTGACCTTTTGGTCGTCGTTCACATTTCATCTTTTGAAAACATGCATCATCGCATTTGCATTACCTTTTAGGAAATTCATGCATTTTCATCAAATTATAAGCCAAAAGCAATGAATCTTCAGTCCCCAGTGGTGTTCCAATGTCTCTCTGAAATCCTAGCAAGGATGGCTTTTGGGTGTGGAGCATTTCCTTTGATGTTGAAGCTGCCAGTCTTCTCTGGTGTAACATATTTCTTTGGTGTTAAAGCTGTCAGTTCCATCTGGTGCAACAAGTCTTTTGGTGTTGAAGCCACCGGCTCTTACCCCGGTGCAACACGTCTTCAGCAAGCCCTACCCTTGCTTTCTTCTTTTTGCACAAGAGTTGATTCGCTACCAATTCTTGGTGGTCGAGCATCTCTCTCTTTCCTTCGCATGATGCAAGGTTGCTTTCTGTATTGTGTGTAGGCTGGTCGACATTTCGGTCTTCGTCTTCGTTGAAGCCAGCATCCCACAGTGCAACGATTCTCGGGGAGGTCTTATTCACATGCCTTTTGGGAACAAATACCCACTTTTGTCTCCCTTCTCGAGTGTAGCGTTAAGGTCGATAAAGCCTACTCGGCACTTTCTAGCCTTTGCATCACTAACCCGTCCGGTTATTCCCTGGCGTAATGTGGTAGTCTGGTCAGTGTATCAAGTCTTTGCTTCCGCTTGCGTGTCAGCTCTCCCCTGATATTGCGGATTGAATTGGGTAGAGGCCAATTCTTCTTAGGTCGAGTTAGCGCTTGTACTGCCTTCGCGAGTTCGGCATTTATTATGTGCCTTTTAGGGAACAAATACCGCTTTTGTCTCCTTCTCCGAGTGTAGCGTTACGAGTCGATAAAGCCTACTCGGCACTTTCTAGCCTTTGCATCACTAACCCGTCCGGTTATTCCCTGGCGTAATGTGGTAGTCTAGTCAGTGTATCAAGTCTTTGCTTCGCTTACGTGTCAACTCTCCCCTGACATTGCGGATTGAATTGGGTAGAGGCCAATTCTTCTTAGGTCAGTTAGCACTTGCACCTTCACGAGTTGACATTTATTACGTGCCTTTTGGGAACAAATACCCACTTTTGTCTCCCTTCTCGAGTGTAACGTTACGAGTCGATAAAACCTACTCGGCACTTTCTAGCCTTTGCATCACTAACCCGTCCGGTTATTCCTGGCGTAATGTGGTAGTCTAGTCGATGTATCAAGTCTTTGCTTCGCTTACGTGTCGACTCTCCCACGACATTGCGGATTGAATTGGGTGAGGCCAATTCTTCTTAGGTCGAGTTAGCACTTGTACACCTTCCGAGTTGACATTTATTACGTGCTTTCTTTGGTTGTGGCCAGTTAAGCTCGGCGCAACATGCTCCTTTTCTCGATGAGGTTCCTCAGAGTTTTGGAATGTCCACACCTATCTCTTGATGCAGCTTTTGGGATTCAGAGTGTAAATTTCTGGGTTTCCTTTTTTGGTATTCAATCACCTCATACCTTGTCGCTCGAAAGGCAGACGCCAATCTTGCACCTAAGCTAGAGAATGATTGAATAGGGGCAGCTTTTTTTTTTTTTTTTTTATAAAAATAAAATCTGGAATATTGACTTAAGTTTAGTTGTCCAATTGATGCATGTATATACCACATAATTTAAAACGTGACATAGCATTGTTAAGAAAAAAATGACCAAAAAACTGAATAATAATAGTCATATTGTTTGGGTTCAAAAAAAATAGAGAATGCTGGACTTAAACCAAAAATACTGATTGGATTTATACAAACAAAAACAGAAATTGGACTATACAAAAAAAGGAGAATGGGCTTAGTACAAAAAACTGGAACTGGACTTAAGAAATTCTATCTCATACCCCCCTGTATTTTAAGCCCAGCACGCCTAACACATAGATTAGTTCAATTCAGAATTCTGCTTTGCACCCCCTGTTTCACATGCTATAATTTTGACATTCAGTTCAATTTAGCTCCCGATTTCGATTGTTTTGGCATGTAAAAAAATCCATAAAAAACATATTCTGACATTTTAGGATATTAGAATATTTTTGACACTTTTTTTAATATTTTTAATATTAGAATATATTCTGATTTTTCGATTCTGATGATGAACACTAGTCACCTTAGTCATGTTTGGCTACTGTTTGCACTCCATTTCTTGCAGGGATACGCGACGCATACATATGCGACTCGTTTTGTCCATATTCACGCACTTTTCCGCAGTTTGCTACGCGTTTGTATACCCACGTATACATCCGTTTGTCTGTTTTTGGGTCTAACTCCCTTCTTGCAGGTGTTTTGTGTTTGTACACCCACGTGTACATCCTTTTGTTGCTTTTGGGTCTAACTCCTTCTTGCGGATGTTGTTGCTTCACATGCGCTGGTAGCGCATCCTCTTTGCTCACGATGCCTCGAGCTATTCTCACCGGTTTACTCTTATTGCATGGCTGCGGTGCTTGAAGTTTTCGGAGTATTTCTATAGCTTGCGTTGCTCTTGGTTTATATATCCGTTATTTATTTCTACACCATTTACGCATTCTCTTACTGACTTTCCTAGATATCATGAAGTAGGGCTTCTGACTTTCTTTTGCCATGAGTAGGAATAGAGATGCATGAAGGGGCTTCCGTAGTTGGAGCATGTTCAGGAACCCCTCTGGTTTATTTAAAGACCCGTTTAGGGCAATTCTACTTGTGATTTGTGCATATTTGCTTGTTTGTTTCTTGCAGGTTCCCTTGGTTAGGTTTGGTTCTTTAGCCTAGACTTTAGGATTCACATCCTTTGCATGTTAACATAGGTAGAGATTCCCTTGTATCCTAAACCATAGGTCTAACCTTTTGCTTTGCTAGTTTCATTTGCATCCTTGCATGTAATTAAAACTAAAACTTGCTTTTCTTTTCTTTTCAAAAAACAAAACACTTAATAATGGTTTAAACTCCTTTCTCAAGGTAAAAACAACCAACCAACACTAACTCTTTTCGCCTTTGCGCGTTTTCTTTCTTTTTGTGTTTAAAACCTTTTCACAAGTAAAAAACACAAAACACACCAAAACATGTGAGCCGAACTACGGTGCTCTGACTTTCCCATTGCACGCGGGAATACGTAGGCATCTTGTCACGGGGCTCGACCGAGCGAACTTTGTAAATACTTCCTTCTTTTCCCCGTGTTTTCTTTATTTTCCTTTCTTTCACATGCATTCTTCTTTTAGTGTACAAATATAGCAATTAAACAGTAAATAGATAGAAACACACCCATTAGACAGAAAGTAGAAGTGGATACCGTAGAGTACTACGGGCGTGTAGGTGCTAATACCTTCCTTCGGCGTAATAGATTCCCTTACCCTATCTCTCGGTGCAAGACCGTGCCTTATCCTTTTAGGTTTCGCGATGCGTTTGCCTTTCTCCTTTTGCGAGATAAAAAGCGTTCGATGGCGACTTCATTGATCTGATTATCGGATGATGTTCAGGGTTGTTTGAATGGCATTTGGTCAAGAATAGGTATCCAGTAGCAGAAATTCTTCCAGGTAGAACCAGCGATAATCTGGAAATGTAAAGCAATGGTGTTTGGATTAAAGCTGGAATAGGACGTGCATCATATCTTCTTCAAAATCGGAATAACCAAATCAAGTAGATAACCATGTCTTTTGATGGTGAGCATGGTGAATTTACGAAACCAATTCTTTGAGTTGAGAAGGATACCCATGAAGTTGATTCGGATAGTCTTTCTAGAAGCCATAATCCCTACAAAGCAGAGCAAAGATAAATCCCTAGGTCCTTGAAATAGTTAGAAATGATATGCAATGCAAATGATGTCATGATGTCATGTTTAGCACACCTGAACAATTCACACAATGAGCCTAGGGTGAAGGCTTGCATGAGGTATAGGTGACTACCCTACCAAAAGTTTGAGTTGGTTCATCTGTCCTATAATAGTAACCGGGTTCTAGGAATCTCATATCACGGATCTTTCTCGTAGGCGCTTATTTCATCGACGGCCAAGTGGTCGATCGAAAATGTCCCAAAGTCTAATCTCAATGGCGTAGCATCGGTATCAACCAACCTCGGTCTACACCAAAGTCGGCCATCTCACTACCTTCTAATGGCCAAGATGGGTCAATTAAGGTTCTAAAATTTTAGTTAGCGCTTGATGACACCACGCGAGAGCCAAATACTATCTTCAACTTGGGAATGAAGAGTATCGGGACAACCAAAGTGTCACGCTAACGTAGCCATCATGTTGACCGTTTAGTTATCGTCTAGCAGTGCAATGATCTAATGCTACTTACCTAAAAACCCGGATCCGGTGTAGGATCCCCACAAATATAATACCCAGCAACCCTTAAAGATAAAGCATACAAATCGAAAAGCAATAAAGGTTATCTAGAAATCCCTAAGGCAATTCTCTCTTTTGGGTGTGTCCCAGTAGTCGCCGATTACATGTGAACTGACTTTGTAGGATTTTGTATCCAAATGTGCGGATAGCAAAGTCGCCACCGACTTTTATTTTATCAATTAAGGGAAGGTAAAATATGAAAAAAGACCTTCGTTAGATTACGAGTTCGGAGAATGGTTATGAAAAGGGAAGGTATTAGCACCCATTTCCATCCGTAGTTATCTGGGCTCTTAGTTACTCTAGATCACTTTTTAAAATTGCTTTGTGTTTGACAAAAATGTTTTGAAAAAGGCATTTCGCTTTGACTTTGTAATGACTCACGTGGGAGTGTATACAAAGTGTTGGAAATGTTTTGTTTGAAAAGAATTTGAACTTTGAAAAAGTGTGTGGTGTGAAAAGCATTTGATAGGCGAGCAACTAAAGACTTATTTACCCACGAATTGGTGCGTTTTTGTACTTCTACATTCCTTTAGGATAGCGTAGCCATACCATTAGTTAGTAGGTAGCTCCATTCGTTGGATGTTAGCGGGACGTTCGAAGGGACATCGGATGGTCATAGAAAGCAACTTGTAGGAAGTATCCTAGCACATTCGAAGGACTATCATCATTTTCGTGGCGACGATCGAGGTCAAGATCATGTATTCGGAGGCGACATCGTGGGTCTTATGATCTTTGTATCGAAGGGACTATGATGATTTGTTTGGAAACAGCGGTGCTAGAATACCTCTACGCTCGAGGACATGACCATTTTGAATCGAAGGCATCGAGAGAATTACCTAAAGGGTGCATGTGTGAAAGAAGTGTGTTGATTTGAATATGTTATCTTGAAAATTAGTGGGCTATGTTCAATTTTAGTCTTGCCATACCGCCTAATCGCTAGCAATTTATAAGGTGCGGAAAGTAAAATGCGGAATGTAAAGTGCGGAAAGGTAAATATCCTACGCTATTACAAGGCTTTGGGGCAGATACATAATTTAAAATCACGGAAAATAAAATCCTAAATTAAACTATTACATCCATATACTGTTACATTATTGGAAAAAATGAAAGCGATAAAAGCGCTGAAGCGGATCAACACAGTAAAGAATGAGAAATCGGAAAATACGAGATGAATCGAATAAGAGAAAAAATTAGAAAAATGCAAGTTTTAAATGAGAAAAATATTTCATCTGGAAATAATATAAATATGCTAAAATAATTTTTTGGGATTTTCTGGATGTATTTTAATAATTTAAAATGGATTAAAATTGATTTAAATGCTAAATTATGAATAAAAATAAATATGCATGCAAAAATATGTTTTTTAATTTATTAAATTAAATAAAGTTTTTCTGAAAATAAATGCAAAAAGAAAATTAATTTTTGATAATTTTTTAATGCAGAATAAAATATTGAAAAGAAATTAAAATAATGCAAAATATTAAATCAAAACAGAAAATATAGAAAAATATGAAGAAAAATCAGTTTGTAAAAATAATGGTCAGCATGGTTCGAACTGGAGACCTGATGCTCAAACCTTGAAAACCAACGCCTTGACCAAGCGGTGGCGTGTTGCACTGTTTGGAAACGGAACAAATGGAAGATAACACACGTCGCTTCCCAGTTTCCTCCCGCTCGCGCCATCCATCGTCTTCAACCTTTTGAAAATTTGAAAAGGCGTCGGCCATGGTTCGACATAAAGTTCTAACAAACATCAAAAGCGGCACCGTAATATAAATAAAATCCAAGGCCATGGTTCGATTCGGGACATCGTTAGAATTCAATAGCATAGTCTTATTGTCCAATTTTATGTATTTGTGAAACCCAATCGGTCCCGAAACCTAACAATGGTATTCTACACTTTCGACCATGGAAATTCGATTAAAGCACCTAGAAGCTTGCCAACTTGATTCTAAACACAAACAAACAATCAAAACAAGTTAATAATGCATGAATATGAAATCGAATTTGAGATTTTCAAGAACAAACCAAACACAGTTTCACGATTACGAATGGATTTGAGCAATGTAAAGTGCGGATTGACTCAAGAGATGTCAAGAATCTGTGGACACCTTAAAATCGATGGAAAGCAATTTGGAAGTATGATTGCACTTTGCTTGAAGGTCCGGTTTTTGAGTTTGAGAATAGGGTTTCCAAGGCAATTTTTCGTCCTCTTGTGATTGGTATGCATCGGTATATATCTTTGGATGGATTTGGCATTGTTTTGGAAAGATTTGATCAATAATCAATGATAATCAAATTTGATTTTTCATGAAAATCAAATTTTCAAAACAATCAATTTCAATCCAATCTTGCCTTTTTGATCCAATTTCGAAATTCGGCTTTTAATGAATTTCTTGAATCTCAAGGAAGGAATAAAATCAATCTTTCAATTAATTTTGATTTTATAATTTATTTTAAAATTTAATTTGTATTTAAATGAATAAATTCAAAATTAAATAGAAAAATAAATCAAAAATTCGTGGCATTGGGCTTGGATATTCCTAATTGCATGAGGAATAAGTTTGGATGAAGAAAAAGTAGGCCCATTTGCAAAAGATTTGATTTTTTGAAGTATCTCTCTTTGTGCATTCTTTCAAAATTGCCCAACTTGTGAATGGTGTAACTTGCTCAATTTTCCACATTTTTGAGTGTTCTTGGACTTTTTGGAAATCTCTAAGAGTCCTCTAACCAACCCTTTTGGTCTCATCTCAATTGGAGTTACCATGCTCAATATATCTTCAAATCAAAAAGTTGACTTTTTGTTGACTTTGAAAATGACCTGTAATGTTTTGAGCTATACCTCTCAAATGAAGCATTTTTGGACATTCTTGTGAGACATGAAGTTGTAGAGAATTGAATTTCCTTCAAAACAAGAGGTGGTGGAAATTTTTTGAGAAAGTATGAAAAGTTATGATCGGTCAAAGTTCGAGTTGACTTTTCACGTAGAAACCTAATTTAGAAAGTTTGACTTTTGAGCAAATCTTGAGTTTTCTTGATGAATCATGATCAACCCTTGATCAAATGATGAATGTAACTTCAAAATGAGGATGTTGACCAAAAATTATGAAGTTTGTTGTATGTTGACCACATTGACTTTTGTCCATCTGTTGATTTTCAACCATCGAGCAATTGTGCGAAACTTGACTTGTGAAGCTTGAAACTTGACATGGAGAATCTTTGAAGCATATGAGGAGGCATGAAGGCCATTGGAGATGTTGGAAGTTCATCTTGACTTGAGAGATACCAAACCCTAGTTTGGGTTGATTGTCTAGGAGAGAGTTTGTCTGATCAACTCTTGAGGAATCCTTGAGCATAGATGTATGAAATCCCTTGAGTAAATGGAGGGCAAATTTTGGGGTATGACAGATATAGATAAATTTGATGTTTCACCCACAGAAGTTCCACCCCACACCACTCAAACATAATCACCAATCATCACGCCATCTAGTCCTCAACAGGAAATTCCTATTTCTATTTCCCACGAAACAAATCCAAATGGTTCCTCTAAAACACCACTTCCAAAATCAGTTCCAACATTCCCTGTACGACCATTTTCACCAAAATCCACTGAATGGTATGATGCATCTTAGAGAATCCCAAGCATAAATGTGCCTCTGACCACTCAATTTCCCTCTGACTCTATACCATCAACAAATATTTTTTCCAGTGCCTAAGTCTCCACAACACATTCCCACTTCATTTTCTGAACCTACCATCACTCCAAATTCTCCAGAACTTCCACAAACCACTATCTCTCTAGAACTTGCACCACCTAACTCTCCAGAACTTCCACCAGACCAAACCACCATCTTTATAGAACTTCCACCAACTCCCTCACTAGAACAAACCATCATATCTATAGAAATTCCACCTCCTCACTCTCCAGAAACTACTGTAAATCCAACCTCTGAACCTATACCTTCCCCCACCAAATTCAACATCCCCACAAAATTTACCTTCCACTCCAGAACCTCTAAACCATCAAACATCTTACTTTTTGAGGACTGTAGTTGATCTTGAATCACTACCCAAAATGAAAGATGTTCACATAGATGTTAGTATACTTTTGCAGAAGTTTGAAACAAAAATACAGGGTTGGATAGAACTGTTAAAGGAAGACTGTGCCGACAACCTGAATCCAGCTACATCCGCTGATCTATAGAGAACATTCAGAAGGAGATTCAACACTGAATCCCTCAAACTCAAAGAGCTGTGTTACTCTCATGTTCATGAGAAATTCAATGAGTGTCTGAATTGTCTGAAGACATTAGTTTACAATATCTAGAACGAGAAGCCACTACTGTAGCTTGACAATTCTCATTGACAACCACCTGCTGACTCAATGGATATTTATGATGATGAATCTTCTGAATCAGAAGTTGCTGATCCAAACTCTGTAGCATTGATTATGTATCGTCCACCTACTTTTCGTCCCAGAGATAATCATAAGAAGGTGCCAACACTAATAATTGATCTCGACACAATTTTCTCAAGTGCCTTATATCCTAGAGTTGTTGGTTCTACTTCTAAGGCTGTTTCCACTGATGATGTAACTTCAACTTCTGCTGTGATGGAAACTCTAAAGGAGTTAAAGAAGGAAAGTGAAGCTATTCATGAACATTTAGACAACCAAGATGAGACAAAAAAAGAGATGAAATATTGGACGATGAAGCAAGAAGAATCATCTAATAAAATAAAGAATCTTCAGTTATCCCTAGTCTCTCGTCAAACTTCGTCTTAGTCTCCTTGAAACTTCTGTGCATCTGTTTTTCACTGTTTTTTTTGTTGTTCTTGTTTTTTTATGAAACCTCTATACTCATGCAGTTTTTGACATCAATATTAAGATCTTTTGACTCGTTTTAAATTGTTTTTAATATTTTTATGATTTTTGATTATGACAAAAAGGGGGAGAAAACTGTGATTTTGATCTGATTAAATATAACAGTTTCTGGGCCTAAGTGCCAAACATTTCTAACAAAATATACAAGTGTATTAGCTTGTGAAGTATGCAGAAATACCTAAGCTCTGGAAGAAAACTCTGAAGCGAAATATTTAAGCTCTAAACTCCAAGCTCTGAAATGAAAAGTCAAGATAGAAAACCCTGGAAGAAAAGAACAAACTCAGGGAAGTTCTACCTGTACTTATTTTCTTCTAGTGTTTATCTCAGGGGGAGACTGTGACACCCCGATTAATTCGATTATTAAATAATTATAATTTTTAATTATTAATTTAATGAGGAATGTAATTATTAATATTTTGGATTAACGGGATTAATGAAATTAAACGGAAATGGAATTATTGGTGGTGTGAAGGGTGAAGTGAGGGTGTGAGGAGTAAAAGACTCTACTCACATTATTTAATTTATTTTTATTATGATAGAATAATAAAAGGAAGAAAAGAAGGAAAAAGGAAAAAAGAGTCACTTTTGGAGAAAACTCACAGAACGTGGAATTGAGAAGAGGAAAAGGAAGGAGAAAAGCCATTTAGGTGTGGAAGTCGAAGAACCCACAAGGTAAGGGTGATTTCGATTAATTATTGTATGTATTATCGGTTTGAATTCAACCGTATAGATCATAGCATGTTAGGGAATCGGTTTAGAAATTCTAGGTTTCCATAGAATTGTCTATTGTGTCGGTTGTAGGTCGGAAACCATTAGTGTGCCAAATAATAAATAGGAATGATGAAATAATGTTGTTTGGTGTTATAATGGTGTAAAATGGATGTATTTTGGTGTTTCTCATGTTGCAATTCGTATGGGAATGTTTGGAAGTGATTTGGAATGGGTAAATCTTTGTCAAAATAGCGATTTTTGTTTAGCGGTCGTGGGAACCGGTTCTAGTGGGTGAACCGAGTTCCCGATGTAAACTTTAAAATTGGCTATTTACATGCGTGGGAACCGGTTCCATGGGGTAGGAACGGGTTTCCATACATTTTCAGGGGCATGTTTTCGAGACTTGAGAAGGTTCACGCATATGGAGGAACCGGGTTCTACTGTAACTTTTTGAAAAATACTAAACTTTGAAAATTCATAACTTTCAAATCGTAAGTCCGTTTTAGTCGCCGTTTTGGACGTTGTTTCTTAAATTTAATGCTCTATTTTATAAAATAAAGAGATTTCATATAACTTGAAATTATTTTGAAAATGTGTCGAAATTCCGATTTGAGCGGTTGTTATTCAATCGTACTTGATATGTACGATAGTATATACGTGGTATTTAAGCGTATCGGGATTGTGTGAAGGGAAGGCATGTTCATGCTGTTGATTGTGGGCATAATTGTTGAAGAACATCATGTTTTGGTTTTGAGTCTGTTTATGATAATTGGTGTGTTCATAGGTTGATTTTTTTATAAAATGAAGAAAATTATAATTAATGGGTTTTATTTTGAAAAGAGCCGTTTTCCAATTTGTGAACAATGAGAGTTATGGGAATGGTAGATGAATGAGTATAGGATTGTTCTGACTGGTTGAACGTGGAATGAAGCTTGTATGTTATCTTCCTGCTGTTTATTCGTGATTGTATTGATAGCATGTGTTTTGTTGGTGTTGTATATACCTGGTAGTTGTTGAACTTAGTTGTTGTTATTGTTGTTGTATATATATCGGTGATAGTCTTACCAATTGAAGGGTAAGCGTTTGGCATCTTTATGCTTTATGATGATTTATTTCATGATAGGTGATGATATCATGTTGTGGTTGATGATGGTTTATGATGTCTGATGTGGTCATAACCTGTGTAAAATGTTGCATGCTGGTGTTTGGGGGTGATAAGCATTTTTGGTGAAGTTAATTCCCATTGTGAGGAATTTGACTTGTATTACAGTTAACAAATACCGGGTGATGATGGGTGGTTAAATTGGATTCGTGTCCGGGTGTTTATGGAATCGATGGTTAATGTATCCGGTTGATGATGGATCGGTGTTGGGTGACTTGGTCACGTGTTGGTACCACATGCATTGTATGCGCATTGTGATTGCATGGAATTGTAACATGTTAGGATGTCTTCGGTGTTACAATTCTCGATTATAATGGTTGTGCATAATGAATTATCGGTTGTAATTGTGTATTGGAATCGAACTATCTTTGGAATGGGTGGAATAATATGCTTGTGATATATGTTGATTGAGAAACTTATAATGCATGTTAATTATGAAATCTCACCCTTACTTTAATGATTTCAAATTAAAGTTAGCACTTCGAAGTTGGTGAGGATGGCTTTAGAGCTAGGATATTTAAGTCCGCGTGTCGGTGTCATGCTCTGATAGGTTGTAACACTGGGGAACGTTTAGTTGAGGATTTATTCATTATTCAATTGTTATTGGAATTACTTTAGGAATAATTGAGACTTGGTTTATTCCGTTTTGATTTGATGGTATTATTTCCATTGTGTAAGACATGGTCTTAACAATTGATTATTTTTATAGTGATCCTCGATGTAGCATAGCTCTTGAGTTAATTGGAGTTTTATTTATTTCATAATTGTGGCATCCCTTGATTTCCGTGTTGACTCTGATTAAATCTGGTTTTAGTATTAAATTAATTAATATATTCGGGGTATTTTAGAAGGGGTGTTACAATTGTGGTATTAGAGCATAGTCGGTCTTGTCTTAGTGTCATTATCCCTTTGTACGCGACAAGTGCGTACAACACTGTCGGTACTTGTTACTTTTCTGATTGATTATTGCAGGAGTAGTGTGAAACTAAGTGGGGGAGTAGAGATGCTTCCCTGATATGTTCCAATTATAAGTCATTGGTACGAGGTACTGCTTGAGAAGATAGTGCAAAAGTGGTTAGAGTCGTTGGAATCATTTGGATCGTGAGTCATAGTTGGAAGTGCTGGTAATGATGGTTTATACTTCAGTATGATTATCGGATGTCTATTGACAATTGAGGACTTGATCACCCTTAATCTCTTGTTGATAGTGGACGAAATCGTATTAGATGGTATATAATTGTCTTGCTATCTAATTGGGACATAAGGTGATGAATATGAATGAAGTTTGGTAGAAGCTTGTGAACCATATGAGTTGACGAAGGCTCTAATAAGGATAATAAATTGAGATGAATGGTTAGAGTTGCGTAGATATTAATGATGGTGTTGTGGTGTTTATGTTGTATTCTTCGACGAAAGTGAAAGGAAAATCTAAGAGTGATGAATTACTGGTAGTGAGGAATTGTTTTGAGATTGTTCCGAGTAAGTTGGATTGCCAGTGGTGGATGGATTTCCAGAGGTGTTTCCGGAAGAAGTCGGTGAATTGCCGCCTGAGAGAGAAGTGGAATTTACTATAGATTTGATTCCTGGAACTAGTCCGGTGTCGATGGCGCCTTATCGCATGTCGGCATCTGAGTTATCTGGGTGGAAGAAGCAGTTGGAAGAGTTACTTGAGAAGAAGTTTATTCGTCCTAGTGTTTCGCCGTGGGGTGCTCCGGTGTTGTTGTTAAGAAGAAAGAAGGCTCAATGAGATTATGTGTTAACTACAGACAATTGAATAAAGTCACAATCAAGAATCGGTATCCTTTGCCGAGGATTGATGATTTGATGGATCAACTAGTTGGAGCTTGTGTATTTAGTAAGATTGATCTGAGATCTGGATATCATCAGATTCGTGTGAAGTCGGAGGATATTCAGAAAACTGCATTTAGAACGAGGTATGGACACTACGAGTATTCTGTTATGCCGTTTGGAGTTACTAATGCACCTGGTGTTTTCATGGAGTACATAAACAGGATATTTCACCCGTATCTTGATAAGTTTGTGGTGGTGTTCATTGATGATATTTTAATCTACTCGAAGAATGATGAAGAACATGCAGAACATCTCAGAGTTGTATTGGGATTGTTGAAAAAGAAGAAGCTTTATGCTGTCATACCCCAAAATTTGCCCTCCATCCATTCAAGAGATTTCATACACCCCTACCCAAGGATTCCTCAAGAGTTGATCAGACAAACTCTCTCCTAGACAATCAACCCAAACTAGGGTTTGGTATCTCTCAAGTCAAGATGGATTTACAACATCTCCAATGATCCTCATGCCTCCTCATATGCTTCAAAGATTCTCCATGTCAAGTTTCAAACTTCACAAGTCAAATTTCCTCAGGCAATTGCTCAGATGATTGAAAATCGGGTGTATTGGACAAAAGGTCAACTGTGGTCAACATACAGTCAAACTTCATAATTTTTGGTCAACATCCTCATTTTGAAGTTACATTCATCATTTGATCAGGGGTTGATCATGATTCATCAAGAAAACTCAAGATTTGCTCAAAAGTCAAACTTTCTAAATTAGGGTTTCTAGGTGAAAAGTCAACTGAACTTTGTTGATCATAACTTTCTCATACTTTCTCGAAATTTTCCACAAAGCTCATTTTGAAGGAAATTAAATTCTCTACAACTTCATGTCTCACAAGAATGTCCAAAAAATGCTTCATTTGAGAGGTATAGCTCAAAACATTACAGGTCATTTTCAAAGTCAACAAAAAGTCAAAGTTTTGTTTTGAAGATATATTGAGCATGGTAACTCCAATTAATATGAGACCAAAGACATTGTTTAGAGGACTCTTAGAGCTTTCCAAAAAGTCCAAGAACACTCAAAATGTGGAAAATTGAGCAAGATACACCATTCACAAGTTGGGCAATTTTGAAAGAATGCACAAAGAGAGATACTTCAAAAAATCAAATCTTTTGCAAATGGGCCTACTTTTTCTTCATCCTAACTTATTCCTCATGCAATTAGGAATATCCAAGCCCAATGCCACGAATTTTTGATTTATTTTTCTATTTAATTTGTAATTTATTTATTTAAATGCAAATTAAATTTAAAAATAAATTATAAAATCAAAATTAAATGGAAGATTGATTTTTATTTCTTCTTTGTGATCCAATCAATACATTGAAGGCCAGCAAATTCGAAATTGGATCAATATGGGAAGATTAGATTGAAATTTGACCAAAATTTGAAGATTTGATTTCATGAAAAAATCAAGATTGATTATCATTGATTATTGATCAATTCTTTCCCAAATCAATCCCAAATCCATCCAATATAAATATGTGATGCATACCACACGAATTAGGGCAGAATTTTTGACTCAAGAACCCTTATTCAAGCTCAAAGAATCTGTGACCTTCAAGCAATTGGCAATCCTATTTCCAACCGTTCTCAAGCAATTTTGAGGATTCTGTTGCATTCCTTGGCATCTCCAGAGTCGATCCAGATACTCACTTCATTCAAAACCATCCAGAAACAAGAAATTCGAAATCGGTTTGCTCACACTTTTTCCAAATTCGATTTCTAACATTCATGTATTTTTAACACGATTTGTTGTTGTTTTTATGATCAAGGATAAGTTTGCAAGCATTCTGGGTTGTTTGATTGCATTTCCATGGCCTGGAGCTCGATATGCCATAGTTAGGGTTTGTAACCTCGAATTAGGGCTTTGCTAAAACAGAAAAATTAGACCACGAGACTAGTACCCGTGAATTGAATGGCGTTACAGATCGAACCATGGCTTTGGAACTTATTTATATTATGTTTGCTTGATTTTTGAATTAGCTTGAGGACATAGCGTCGAACAATGGCCGGCTAGCTTCAAATATTCAAATCGAAGAAGATGAAGTCGGCGAAGGAGGAGGCAATGGGAAACAGCGTGTATTCCACTCACTTCGATTTGAGCGATGAAACCGCAGGCTCGGTTGGTCAAGCGTTGGTTTTCAAAGTTTGAGCATCAGGTCCCATTCGAACCATCTTTGGGACCATTATTTTACAATGACTTTTCTTCATATTTTCTATTTTCAATTTATTTTAATATTTGCATCCTATTTTAATTAATTTCCACATTTTATTTTTGCATTAAAAATTCACCAAAAACATTTATTCTTTTTGCATTTATATTCTGAAAATCTTTATTTAATTTAATAAATTTAAAAATATCTTTTTGCATGCATATTTATTTTTATTTTTATTTTAGCATTTAAATCATTGTAAATTAGTTTTTAATTACTAAAATGCATTTAAAAAATCCCAAAAAATTATTGTAGTATATTTATCTTATTTCCAGCATATATTAATTTTCTCATATTAAAATTTGCATTTTTTCTAACATTTTCTCTTATTTCGTTTTCATCATATTTTAGATTTTCGTTTGTTTCACGAGTTCATCCGATTAGACGATTCTTAGTTTTATTTTATTTTTCAATAATGTAATTGCATATGGTTTGTAATAGTTTTAATTAGGACTTTATTTTCCGCATTTTAATTATGTATCTGCCCCAAAGCCATGTAATAGCGTAGGTTTTACTTTCCGCACCTTTACATTTCCGCTTTTACATTCCGCATTTTACTTTCCGTACCCTTATCAATTGCTAGTAACTAGGCGTGTATGGCAAGACTAAAATTGAACATAGCCCACTAATTTTCAAGATAAAATATACGAAATCAACACACTTCTTTCACACACGCACCCCTTAGGGTAATTCTCTCTCGTTGCCTTTGCGAATTCAAAATGGTCATGTCCCTCGAGCGTAGAGGTATTCTAGCCTGTTGCCTTCAAATAAATCATCATAGTCCCTTCGATACAAAGATCATAAGACCCACGATGTCGCCTCCGAATACATGATCTTGACCCTCGATTGTCGCCTACGAAAAATGATGATAGTCCCTTAGAATATGCTAGGATACTTCCTACAAGTTGCCTTCAATGACCATCCGATGTCCCTTCGAATGTCCCGCTTACATCCTACGAATGGAGCTACCTACTAACTAATGGTATGGCTAGCGCTATTCTAAAGGAACGTAGAAGTACGAAAATGACCAAATTCTGAGTGGGTAATAAGTCTCCTAGTTGCTCGCTCTATCAAATGCTTTTCACACCACACACTCTTTTTCAAAGTTCAAATTATTTTCAAAAAAACAAAACATTTCCGAACACTTTGTATACACTCCTACATGAGTCATTACAAAGTCAAAGCGAAATGACTTTTCTAAAACATTTTTGTCAAACACACATAAAGCAATTTTAAAAAAGTGATCTAGAGCAACTAAGAGCCCGTAGATAACTACGGATGAAAAGGGGTGCTAATACCTTCCCTTTTCATAACCATTCTCCCGAACTCAGAATCTAAGCGAAGGTCTTTTACGTACTTTTACCTTCCTTAATTGGATAAAAATAAAAGTCGGTGGCGACTCTTGCTATCCGCACATTTGGATACAAAAGTCCTACAAAGTCGAGTTCACCGTGTTCTGAGCGGCGACTCTGTGGGGAGTACACCTAAAGAGAGAATTGCCTTAGGATTTCTAGATCATTTTACTGCTTTTGTTTGACTTGTATGCTTTATCTTTAAGGGTTGCTTGGGTATTATATTGTTGGGGATCCTACACGGATCGGGTTTCCTTTTAGGTAAGTAGCATTAGATCATTGCGACCGTTAGGCGTATAACTACTGCGGTCAACATGATGGCTACGTTAGCGTGACACTTTGGTTGTCGATACTCTTCATTCCCAAGTTGAAGATAGTATTTGGCTTCGCATGGTGTCATCAGGCGCTAACTAAACTTTTAGAACCTTAATCGACCCATCTTGGCCATTAGAAGGTAGTGAGATGGCCGGCTTTGGTGCAGACTAAGGTTGGTTGATACTCGATGCTACACTCATTGAGATCCGACTTTTGGGACATTTTCGATCGACCACTTGGCCGTCGTATTGAAATAAGCGCCTACGAGAAAGATCTGTGATATGAGATTCCTAGAACCCGGTTACTATTATAGGACAGGATGAACCAACTCAAACTTTTGGTAGGGTAATCACCTATACTTCATGCAAGCCTTAAACCTAGGCTCATTGTGTGAATTGCTTGTGTGTGCCAAACATGACATCATGACATCATCCGCATTGCATATCATTTCTAATTATTTCAAGGACCTAGGGATTTATCTTTGCTCTGTTTTGTAGGGATTATGGCTTCTAGAAAGACTATCTGAATCAACTTTATGGGTATACCTTCCCAACCATGCTCAGTTCATCAAAAGACATGGTTATCTACCTGACTTGGTTATCTCCGGTTTTGAAGAAGATATGATGCATGTCCTATTCGGTTCTTTGATCCAAACACCATTGCTTTACATTCCAGACTATCGGTTGGTTCCTACCTTGGAAGAGTTCTCTAAGCTACTTGGGATACCTATTCTTGACCAAATGCCATTCACGGTCTAGAAAAGGTTCTTAAATCTGAAGACATTACATCGACCTTACATCTTAAGCGTTCGGACATTAAAGCCAATTGGGAAACAGAAGTGGTTAAGGGTTTACTTGCCAAGTTCTTAATTAAGAAAGCGAGTTCCTCAAAGTTATGAGTTTCCATGCATTTGAAAACATTGTGGCCTTGCTAATTTATGGTTTGGTTCTATTTCCTAACTCGGATCAATTCATAGATATCAATGCCATCAAGTTGTTTCTTACCCGCAATCCTGTGCCTACTTTACTTGGAGACATCCTACATTCTCTCCACACTCGTACTACTAAGAGACAAGGAACTCCCATGTGTTGTATACCGTTACTTTCAAGGTGGTTTATTTCGCACCTTCCTCCATCAGTTTTGAAGAATGAACAAAGGTTGAGATGGTCTCAAAGATTAATGTCACTCTCTCATTCAGATATCCGTTGGAGTCTTTTCTCTCAAAAGGACTTCACCTTCATCAAGCGTTGTGGAGAATTCCCTAATGTACCGCTACTTGGTATAAGGGGAGGTATTACTTACAACCCTTCTCTAGCTCTACGTCAGTTTGGTTTTGCTCGAAAAGATGGTCCACATGATATGCTTCTCCAAGATATTGTGTTTGATTACAATCACGATCTCGAGTTAAGCGAAGGTTTATACGCTTGGGGCATGGTAAAGAAGGCGATACCAAGACTTTGGGGCACCAAAATCCATTCCTTGGGAACCTTACCTCAAATGGGTGCGAGCTCGAGCTCAAAACCTCATGATGCCATTCACGCTGTTCTACGGTAATTATGGAACTGTTGCTATAGGTGGCGTATCCTATCTGATTCTCCATCGACATGCCTCGATTTTGAAGACTTGAAGAGATCTGGATTCAACTAAAGAAGAGGATACCTTTGAAGCTCGGTGCTATGCAAGTGAGAAGAAAGTGCTAGAGTTGACCAAGCTACTTCATGGGGAGCGAAGCATCAACGCCTACCTCGGCATCAAGAGGAAGCGCCCATGGGAGACTTAGAGCTTTAGGATTTCTATGCTTTTCTTTTGTTATTGTTTTGAACTATCTCTTGTACTTAAAAAGAAAAGAAGAATAATAAGAAGAGTACTAATAAATGTTTGTTCATTGCTTGTTTAACAAATTTAAATCTCTAAGGTCCTTGAAAACATTGCATTGCATTCGCATAAACATTGCATATCATAGCATAACATTGCATCACAGGTACATTGGAGATTGGTTTTCTCATTTGCTCGCTATTTATTTTAGCGAAATGGCTCTTGAGCAGATATCAAAGATCTCAAGCTCGAAATGCTCGGTTTGATGTTCACCGACTTGGTCCAAGGCCAAGAAGATCGAAGAAGCTCATCAACAAAAGAAGAAGGTTGTTGGTCTCCTCGACATGGGCGCTACAAGGGTGGTCCTAAGAGGTCGATCGAATTGAGCTCTCGGAAGGAAGTTTCAAGAAGGAAGGCGAGCAAAGTAACAAGGGTGATGGCGAAGGCGGTCGGCATGAGAAGAACTATGATGATGGCCAATACTCGATGAGGATGACAAGTACAAGCAACTTGAAGATCGTCGAATCTTGTGGAAAACACGAAGATGTCAGGGTTGAATTTTGATAATCTGAGTCTTGTTCTGGTGTTGTGATTCCTCCCAAGTTCAAAGTTCCTACTTTTGCTAAGTATGATGGCATGTCTTGCCCTAAGCTGCACTTGAAGTCCTATGTTGGAAGATCAACCCGCGATGATGAGAAAGTTGTGGATGCACTATTTCAAGAGAGCTTGTCCGAACTCGGTTGGAATGGTATTATCGACTAGAGAATGGTGTCCGTACTTGGGTGACTTAGCGGATGCTTTCTACGATCACGAGTACAATCTTTGAATTGACACTACTCGCATGCAACTACAAAGCATGTCTATGGGTCGTGACGAGAAGTTCAAGGAGTATGCTCGAAATGGAGAGATCTAGCGGTTCAACCACCCTTGTCCAATAGGGAGTTGGTTGATATGTTTATGGGAACAGCCCCATTCTTCAATCATCGATTGGAAATTCTTCATTTGGATTCACCGAGTTGATATTGTGGCGTGTTGAAGGGGTATCAAGAGTGGGAAGATCCATGTAGAGTCATCTTCAATCTGCTTGAAAAGATCTTTTGGTGGTAAGAAAGAAGCTAATCTTTGTATGGTCGGAAAAGCGAGCCAAGACCGACCGTGCTCAATCGTGGGAAGGTTGTGATCTCGATCCTACATCGGCCTCGGTGAGACAGCGTAACGAGCGCCACAAAGGCGGTTCTGAAGATCAACATGCCATTGTCATGAAGCCTTGCAACACATGTTGAACCGGATGATAACCTTGAGGATCCTCCTCAAAATGTCAACACTTCCTCTCGAGATACAATCCTAATGCTAAGTGTGCTTACCATTCCAATAGCCGAGGACATAATCTTGATGATTGTTGGGCTCTGAACAAGATTCAAGATATGATTGAAGCTAAGCAGATTGAGTTCGACCCTCTGTTGAGACTCGAATGTGATCAATGCCCTATGCCTAACCATGACAAGGGTTCCAATCTTGTTGGTGATGGTACTTATGTTTTCAACATAGATGACTTGACCATTCCTCGATGGTATCAAGAAGAATTTGTTCAAGCGGTGTCAACCAGGGATGCCTAGAAGCTGCGTTGGTGCCATCTGCGCTGATGGTTGCGCTTGGTTGAGAAGGCGTGTTCGGTGCATGATGGATAACCGTGAGATACTATTTACGAAACCACACTGCGGTGTGAAGAAATGTCTAAGTGAAGATCGACAATGCAAGCGGCTGTACCATCATGTGGGACACCTTGGGGCACCAAGTGGAAAGTATGATTACATGGTGAAGTACACTTGTTCACGAGAGCTACAAGATTCCTATTGAAGATGTTAAGGTAACCGGATGGGGTGTGATTTCCCGAAGATTATCTTGATGTTAACACAATAAGGATTTCCTCTGCGATCCTGTGCCTAGCGTGACACCTCTCATTATTACTTCTCGAAGACCGGTTCCGTATTCCTCGACAAGGCTATCCCTTGGAATTATGGGTGATGTTTACTATCATGGTGTCAAGCAAGACCCTCGACCATTGAAGATCTTACTATTGAAGCTACCATTCGACATTGACAACATCACGGTTTAGTAAGGTGACCCGAAGGAAGGGTATTCTCTCGAGATCTCTCCTCCAAAAGACAACTGCGACTCCACTCGCATTCCATTCTCAATCAATATCCCACTAGAGGAAAAACCGGTGACTCATCACCTTTCGACGAAGTACCAAAGGAAGTTCTTGAAGACACCTCCAAAAGAAATGGAGAATTAAAATTATCAAGAAGAGTGACTACAATGTTGTGGAGCAGTTGGGACAGACTCCGTCCAAGATCTCCATGCTTGCTCGCTCTTGTGCTTGAGGCTCATGCTAGCCTTGGTAAAGTTTCGAAGAATGCTCACGTACCGCAGACACTACCACGACCAGTTCGAAGTTTGTATTGCTAGCGGCTGCCAACAACGGCCTAGGCTTTTCGATCTTGATTTGACTCCTAGGAAAGAAACACAACAAAGCTTTGCACATCTCATTGAATGCAAGGGCACTACATTATCTCATGTCTTGATAGATACCGGTTACTCGAATATCCTTCGAAGCGCTTTTGATCGGCTTGATGTCGAAGGGTTGGTTCTGACACCCAGTGACATTATTGTGAGGGCTTTTGATGGTTCTAAGCGAACAGTGCTTGGAGAGCTCACTCTTCCTGTTAAAGTCGGTTCCCAGACTTTTGACTTCACTTTCTTTGTCATGGACATTCGTCCAGCTTATTCTTGCTTACTTGGACGCCCTTGGATACATGGGGCAGGCGCTGTTACCTCTACTTTGCATCAAAAACTGAAGTACCCGGTGAAAGGAAAGGTTGTCACAGTATGTGGTGAAGAAGAGTATATGGTCAGTCATCTGCAGTCGTTCCGTTATCTTGAGATAGAAGGTGAATTCTTTGAGACTCCCTGTCAAGCTTTTGAACCAATTCCCAGAGTCATGCCTGTTGACTCTCCCATCACTCCTGAAGTTGCACAAGCCCCGCCTAGGATGGCCTCGCTGAAAGATGCTCAAGCTGCCGTTGAAGAAGGAGGTAGTTCTATTTGGGGTCAGCTCCCTAACCTCCCTTTCAAATTTGACAAGACTGGTTTAGGCTTCACCATGGTCGAAGATGATACGCCGCGAGCGTGCTGACTTCCTTTCCGCATCGGCCAAAGTGGAATCCATGCTATAGAAGGCGGCGACAACGGCCGACATCGCAGTGGATCTTCGACTCGGACAATGGGCTCGGCAATTGGAAGGCGAAGCGTCATACCAATCTCCTTTAGCCGGGTAATTGCTCTTGTTTTGTTTTGCTTTTCGTATTTCTTCATGTTTTGAACAATAAACTTTGAAAGCCTAGTGCCTTGCGGGCATCATGGCTCGTTTGCGAGGGTTATTATCGTCGTTTGTATTTTCATTCAATAAATCGTTGGAATTTTGCATTCAATTGTTGTTATCTTTCTTTTACTTTATCACCTTCAAAAGCTATGTGTTTCTTACACGTGATACAACTGCAGAATCACTCGAATCTCGTTGATAACTATGCTATTGCTAAATATGACTTTGATAATCCGATCTACCAAGCCGACGAAAGTGAGGAAGATTGTGAAGTGCCGGAGAACTTGCGGCACTACAACAAGAAGGAGTTATCTGACCACCACGAAGAGCAAGTTGAGGTTGTGAATTTGGGTCTGACGAAGACAGAAAGAGATCAAGATAGGGCGGGTCTTGAGAGCAGTGTTAAAGAAAGATTGATTCAAATGCTACGAGACTATGTTGAAGTTTTGCTTGGTCATACGAAGACATGCGGGTTTAGACATTGATATTGTGGTGCATGAGCAAAAGAGGTTTTCTCGATAAAAGCAGAAGGTTCGTCGTATGCGTCACGAGATGTCGAGAGAAGATCAAAGCCGAGTTATGAAGCGTTCAATGCGGTTTCTTAGTTACTTCTTATCCACGATGGGTTGCAAATGTGGTACCCGTACCTAAGAAGGATGGCAAAATGAATGTGTGTGGATTCTGAGATCTGAACAAAGCAAGTCAGAAAGGCGATTTCCCACTTCCTCACATTGATGTTACGGTTGACAACACCGCTCAAATAAGGTTTTCTCTTTCATGGATGGTTTCTCCGTTACAATCGGATCAAAATGGCTCCGAAGATATGGAGAAGACTACTTTCGTTACGGTGGGGCGCTACAAGGTTATGCGTTCGGACTAAAGACGAGCTATGGTAACATTATTTCATGACATGATTCATCACGAGATAGAGGTCTCGTCGGCGACATGATAGCTCGATCCGCAGTGAAGAAGAACATCTTGATCATTTGCGAAGCTGTTCGACGGGTTGAAGAAGTGATTGAGGCGAATCCTAACAAGTGCACCTTTGGAGTCGGATCCGGAAAACTCCTAGAATTTGTTGTCGATGGTAAAGGTATTGAAGTTGACCCGCCAAGGTTAGAGCTATTCAAGAGATGCGGCCCGAGAGAAGGAAGTCGAGGTTTCTTGGGCCGATTAAACTACATTGCATTCATTGCGCTTTTGTTGCTACAGAGCCAATCTTCAAGTTACTTAAGAAAGATTAAGTGGTAGAATGGAGCGACGATTGTCGGATCGCTTTTGACAAAATCAAGGATTACCAGAGAATCCTCCTATCTTGATGCAAGGAAGACCTCTTATCATGTACTTGAGAGAACTCAATGGGGTGTGTTTGGGGCAACATGGAGTCAGTCGAAAAGAGCATGCAATATACTACCTTAGCAAAAGTTTACCGATGTGAAACAAGATACTCACAGCTCGAGAAAACTTGCAGCTTTGGCTTTGCTCGCCGACTAAGGCGATATATGTTGACTCACACTACCTTGTTGATTTCAAGATGGATCCGATAAAATACATATTTGAGAACCAGCTCTCTCCGGAAGAATAGCGAGATGGCAAATGATCTTGACCGAATATGACATCCAAGACACTTCTCGAAAGAGATCAAAGGAAGTGTAGGCCGATCATTTGGCTCATCAAGCCGTAGATGACTATCGATCTATGCGATTCAATTTCAGACGAAGATGTTTTGCTAGATTGTGAAGAACCGAGGCCAGACGAAGGACACGAACAAGGATCCCGATGGACTATGGTCTTTGATGGAGCCTTAAGCACTTGGCAATGGCATTGGCGCCATCATTACATCCCTGGCGGACATACTCCTTTCACCGCGATTATGTTTGATTGCACTAACAACATGGTGAATATGAGCGTGCATCATGGGTATCAAAGCGCTATTGACTTAAGAATCATGTTCTTACAAGTGTATGGAGACTCGACTTTAGTGATCGGTTAGATTAAGGCGAGTGGGATACAAAGCATCCGAATCTCATTCCTACCGAGAGCATGTTACGGTTTGATCCCTACTTGAAGAGATTACTTTTGATCATATTCCGAGAAGAGAATCGGTTGAGGCATTGGCTACTATGTCGTATGTTCAAGGTTAGGTGGGACAACGAGGCTCCCCGGATCATCATTGAGAAGTTTGACAAACCAGGTATTGTTATGAGCTTGACGAGAAGAAAATTATGGCGTGAAGAGGTATCTTGAGACTCGGGAATATCCCGAAGGGCATCATTAATGATAAAAGTTCATGAGAAGATTTGCATCAAATTCTTCCTTAGCAACGGCATCTTATACAAGCGCAACCACGACTTGTGCTTACTCCATTGTGTAGACGAGAAAGCGTCGTATCATGGAAGAGTTACGAAGGGGCATTTGGTACCCACTCCGATGGACATCGATGGCTAAGAAGATTTTGAGGACGGGTTACTATTGGTCCACCATGGAAG
Organism: Vicia sativa; assembly: GCA_021764765.1. NCBI lineage: Eukaryota > Viridiplantae > Streptophyta > Magnoliopsida > Fabales > Fabaceae > Vicia > Vicia sativa. The sequence goes on along the minus strand of CM038794.1, from coordinate 246,925,887 downwards.
CGATTGTCACCGCTATGCTCGATCTTGTCACAAGTGCGGTTATGCGGACAAAGTACACGTACCTCCGGTACCTCGAATGTTTTAACTTCTCCTTAGCCTTTTGCAATGTGGGGCATTGACATGATTGGAGAAATTAAGCCCCAATGGACATCGTTTCATCCTTGTGGCAATTAATTACTTTACCAAGTGGGTGAAACGACCTCGTATGCATCATTACCAAGAATGTTGTGGCTCGATTCATCAAACATAATCTTATCTGTCGGTATGGCACTCCCGAAAGGATTATCACAGATAACGGTTCCAATCTCAATAACAAAATGATCACCGAACTCTGCACGCAGTTCAAGATCAAACATCACAACTCTTCTCCGTATCGACCTAAGATGAATGGCGCAGTGGAAGCCGCCAACAAGAATATCAAGAAGATTATACAGAAGATGACTGTGACTTACAAGGATTGGCATGAGATGTTACCATTTGCTCTTCATGGTTATCGCACTACAGCACGAACATCCACGAGGCAACCCCTTCTCTCGTATACGGTATGGAAGCCGTCTTACCCATCGAGGTTGAGATACCCTCGACGAGTCCTCCGGGAGGCGAGTTAGGCGAGCGATTGGGTCTAGACTCGCCTCGACCGTTAACTTGATTGATGAGAAGCGACTCGCGTCCATCGCCATGGACAGTTTATCGAGCGCGAATGATCGAGTATTTAACAAGAAGGTCAAGCACCGAGTCTACCAAGTCGGTGATCTAGTAGTCAAGCGCATCATTCTTCCACAAGGTGATCCGGGGAAAATGGACTCCCACCTATGAGGGACCGTTTGTAGTCAAGGCAATTTTCGTGGAGCTATGATACTTAGCACCATGGATGGTGAAGACTTCCCACACCACGTGAGCGAGACATAGTCAAAAATAATACGCATAAAGAGACCCGCTAGGTCGGTGGCCTAGGCAAAAATAAGGGCATCTGGCGAACCAAAAGGTTCGGGCAAAAGTTAAGGATATATACAAAACATGTACACGGCAAGTCGAAAACACGAAAAGGCGGCTTGGGCAAAAAGGGTATCGATGGTGAAAACCGAAGGCGGTCTAGGCAAAGTTAGGATTCAAGCGTCGACTATGTTTCTTCCGATCACCTACTTCGGACTACTATCATTCAAGATTCAAATGGCGAAGATCAATTCACTCACTTTCTCTTGACTTGAGATAGTTGAAATATATGAGTACTAGCATAGTTGGAACTTAACGAGATTGTTTCCGCATAGCTTTTTACCTTTCTTGTGTATAAAACTACTTGGCCATACGCCACATTTCAAATAAATGCAAGTTCTTGCTCTCTACAATTTTCACTGTTGTCATTTGCAATAAGTCCAACGTTTGCTTTGAATGATTATACGCACTCGACAATAAAAATCTCTTTGCAAACATACGAAAAGTGACCATGCAAAAGTACTTCCTACAGGTTCCAAGAATTGAGATGACGACGAAAGTCACCAAATAGTCCCCACAGAGCATGATCCCCACAAAGGTGTCACTCACAACACACCTTCCCCAGCGGAATATACGTTAAGTCCCCGAGCAGTAATTCCACTCAACCGAGCAATATTACATCAGTCTCCAAGCAGTAACACCTCATCCCCAGTCCAGGTATTCATCTCCAGCGGACATTTCTCAATCCTCTCCCCTTCTCCCCGGCAGCGGTATTCAGACACAAGACTTGGTCAGATATTGCATCGGAGGAAACATACACCTTTTAATTCCCAGCCAGAGATTACAACGGGCTCCAGACTCTTCTAGCCGGTCTCGGCAACCATCAAATGCTCTCCAGTGAGATCTACACTCGAAATCCCCGATGGGCGCCTCTAAAATCCTCGGCGGTCTACATACAAGGTCCCCAACGGATCGCCTCCCGGACTCTCCTCAGCGGGGTCTATATATGAGATCTCCGACAACGAGCCTCTCAAATCTCTACCTTCCTCAACAATATCTAGGCCCAAGACTTGGTCAGATAGTGCATCGGAGGAATCCAGATATCTTTCTTCTCTTCCAAAGCGGGGTTCTCACCTACTCGATTCCCCAGCGGAGTCAAATCCTCAAACGAATATCCGCATCTTCTTCAAGATGGATATGTTTTGAAATACCACAACATCTATCATTCATACATTACTCATAAAGTCATAATTCATGCATATGTCATTCATATACAGTCATGCATCATACTTTGCATAAAACTAACGAATATTCTATCAAAGTTTCTCTTGTTTTCTCCAAAAGTGTGATCCTCTAACGCAGACAGTCCGAGTTAAGCCCGAACCGCGGAAAACTATCGAAAGACCGCCGTTGTCCTCCGACGGTGGTCGAGATTAAGCCCGAACCGGGAAAACTATCCGAAAGACCACCTCTGGTTATCCTCCGATAACAGGCAATGGATCAACACCCGATGCACAACAGGGAAGCTATCCGCATTTTTGCCAACTACTATCTCCCTTAGAGTAATCAGCACAAATATTTATTCTGATCCCTTATTATCAACAGCGACTACAGAGTCTAGCGTACGACTCAGTTGCCTTGGATGGCATCTTAAGCCCATCTCCGACTACTTGTCAACATTTCTTCACTTTCAGAATGCTGCATATATGGTTAAAAATCAATACAGACCAATAACTTCATTCAAAGTGAACACGAAGTCTAACGTACGACTCCCCTCGGATGGCATCTTAAGCCCATCTCCATACTCTTTCTAGAAACATCTACAAAGCCTAGCGTACGGCTCACTTTCCAGCACTCCTCCTATCAATAATCCCGAGCCTGGCGTACGGCTCATTCCCGGTTGACCTTTCCAGATGGCATCTTAAGCCCATCCCCGTCAGTTCTCTTATCAATAATCTCGAGTCTAGCGTACGACTCATTCACCAGCTTCTCCAAACGGCATATGTAAGCCCGTTCCCGCATCATCCAACCGCGAGTGCAAATTTTGGGTGTACTCGGTGTTCAATCATCTTCACCTTCGGTCACGAAAGACAAGCATGTCAATCTAACCTTCCAGTACAAGACGATTGAACAGGGGCAGCTGTCATACCCCAAAATTTGCCCTCCATCCATTCAAGAGATTTCATACACCCCTACCCAAGGATTCCTCAAGAGTTGATCAGACAAACTCTCTCCTAGACAATCAACCCAAACTAGGGTTTGGTATCTCTCAAGTCAAGATGGATTTCCAACATCTCCAATGATCCTCATGCCTCCTCATATGCTTCAAAGATTCTCCATGTCAAGTTTCAAACTTCACAAGTCAAATTTCCTCAGGCAATTGCTCAGATGATTGAAAATCGGGTGTATTGGACAAAAGGTCAACTGTGGTCAACATACAGTCAAACTTCATAATTTTTGGTCAACATCCTCATTTTGAAGTTACATTCATCATTTGATCAGGGGTTGATCATGATTCATCAAGAAAACTCAAGATTTGCTCAAAAGTCAAACTTTCTAAATTAGGGTTTCTAGGTGAAAAGTCAACTGAACTTTGACTGATCATAACTTTCTCATACTTTCTCAGAAATTTTCCCACCAAAGCTCATTTTGAAGGAAATTCAATTCTCTACAACTTCATGTCTCACAAGAATGTCCAAAAAATGCTTCATTTGAGAGGTATAGCTCAAAACATTACAGGTCATTTTCAAAGTCAACAAAAAGTCAACTTTTTGATTTGAAGATATATTGAGCATGGTAACTCCAATTGAGATGAGACCAAAAGGGTTGGTTAGAGGACTCTTAGAGATTTCCAAAAAGTCCAAGAACACTCAAAAATGTGGAAAATTGAGCAAGATACACCATTCACAAGTTGGGCAATTTTGAAAGAATGCACAAAGAGAGATACTTCAAAAAATCAAATCTTTTGCAAATGGGCCTACTTTTTCTTCATCCAAACTTATTCCTCATGCAATTAGGAATATCCAAGCCCAATGCCACGAATTTTTGATTTATTTTTCTATTTAATTTGTAATTTATTCATTTAAATGCAAATTAAATTTAAAAATAAATTATAAAATCAAAATTAAATGGAAGATTGATTTTTATTTCTTCTTTGTGATCCAATCAATACATTGAAGGCCAGCAAATTCGAAATTGGATCAATATGGGAAGATTAGATTGAAATTTGACCAAAATTTGAAGATTTGATTTCATGAAAAAATCAAGATTGATTATCATTGATTATTGATCAATTCTTTCCCAAATCAATCCCAAATCCATCCAATATAAATATGTGATGCATACCACACGAATTAGGGCAGAATTTTTGACTCAAGAACCCTTATTCAAGCTCAAAGAATCCGTGACCTTCAAGCAATTGGAAATCCTATTTCCAACCGTTCTCAAGCAATTTTGAGGATTCCATTGCATTCCTTGGCATCTCCAGAGTCGATCCAGATACTCACTTCATTCAAAACCATCCAGAAACAAGAAATTCGAAATCGGTTTGCTCACACTTTTTCCAAATTCGATTTCTAACATTCATGTATTTTTAACACGATTTGTTGTTGTTTTTATGATCAAGGATAAGTTTGCAAGCATTCTGGGTTGTTTGATTGCATTTCCATGGCCTGGAGCTCGATATGCCATAGTTAGGGTTTGTAACCTCGAATTAGGGCTTTGCTAAAACAGAAAAATTAGACCACGAGACTAGTACCAGTGAATTCGGAATGACGTTCTGAATCGAACCATGGCTTTGGAACTTATTTATATTATGTTTGCTTGATTTTTTGAATTAGCCAGGGACATAGCGTCGAACAATGGCCGACGCTAGCTTCAAATATTCAAATCGAAGAAGATGAAGTCTGGCGCGAAGGAGGAGGCAATGGGGAAGCAACGCGTGTATTCCACTCACTTCCAGTTTCGAACAGTAGAGCACGCCGGCTCAGTTGGTCAAGGCGTTGGTTTTCAAAGTTTGAGCATCAGGTCCCCAGTTCGAACCATGCTGGGACCATTATTTTTACAAACTGACTTTTTCTTCATATTTTTCTATTTTCCAATTTATTTTAATATTTGCATCCTATTTTAATTAATTTCCACATTTTATTTTTGCATTAAAAATTCACCAAAAACATTTATTCTTTTTGCATTTATATTCTGAAAATCTTTATTTAATTTAATAAATTTAAAAATATCTTTTTGCATGCATATTTATTTTTATTTTTATTTTAGCATTTAAATCATTGTAAATTAGTTTTTAATTACTAAAATGCATTTAAAAAAATCCCAAAAAATTATTGTAGTATATTTATCTTATTTCCAGCATATATTAATTTTCTCATATTAAAATTTGCATTTTTTCTAACATTTTCTCTTATTTCGTTTTCATCATATTTTCCGATTTTCCGTTTGTTTCACAGGTTCATCCGATTCAGACGATTCTTCCGTTTTTATTTTATTTTTCAATAATGTAATTGCATATGGTTTGTAATAGTTTTAATTAGGACTTTATTTTCCGCATTTTTAATTATGTATCTGCCCCAAAGCCATGTAATAGCGTAGGTTTTACTTTCCGCACCTTTACATTTCCGCTTTTACATTCCGCATTTACTTTCCGTACCCTTATCAATTGCTAGTAACTAGGCGTGTATGGCAAGACTAAAATTGAACATAGCCCACTAATTTTCAAGATAAAATATTTGAAATCAACACACTTCTTTCACACACGCACCCCTTAGGGTAATTCTCTCTCGTTGCCTTTGCGAATTCAAAATGGTCATGTCCCTCGAACGTAGAGGTATTCTAGCACTGTTGCCTTCAAATAAATCATCATAGTCCCTTCGATAAAAAGATCATAAGACCCACGATGTCGCCTCCGAATACATGATCTTGACCCTCGATTGTCGCCTACGAAAAATGATGATAGTCCCTTAGAATATGCTAGGATACTTCCTACAAGTTGCCTTCAATGACCATCCGATGTCCCTTCGAATGTCCCGCTTACATCCTACGAATGGAGCTACCTACTAACTAATGGTATGGCTAGCGCTATTCTAAAGGACGTAAATGCAACGACCAAATTCAGTGGGTAATAAGTCTCCTAGTTGCTCGCTCTATCAATGCTTTTCACACCACACTCTCTTTTTCAAAGTTCAAATTATTTTCAAAAACAAAACATTTCCGAACACTTTGTATACACTCCTACATGAGTCATTACAAAGTCAAAGCGAAATGACTTTTCTAAAACATTTTTGTCAAACACACATAAAGCAATTTTAAAAAAGTGATCTAGAGCAACTAAGAGCCCGTAGATAACTACGGATGAAAAGGGGTGCTAATACCTTCCCTTTTCATAACCATTCTCCCGAACTCAGAATCTAAACGAAGGTCTTTTTCTGTACTTTTACCTTCCCTTAATTGGATAAAAATAAAAGTCGGTGGCGACTCTTGCTATCCGCACATTTGGATACAAAAATCCTACAAAGTCAGTTCACCGTGTTACATATGCGAAGTTGTCCAAATGTGAATTCTGGTTAAGTGAAGTGAGGTTTCTTGGCCATGTAATTTCCAAGAATGGAATTGTTGTGGATCCTACGAAGGTAGAAGCATTATCTCGATTAGAGCGCGAAGAATGCTTCGAGATCCGTAGTTTTACGGGTCTTGCGGTTATTAGGAAGTTTATTGAAGGATTTTCCAAACTAGCGTTGCCATTGACTAAGTTGACCGGAAAATTCGGATGTTTGTTTGGGATGTTGAATGTGAAAAGTTTCAAGAGTGAAGAGGAGGTTGACTAGTGCTCCGATCTTGATTTTGCCAAATCCGTGAAGTCCTTTGTTGTGTATTGTGATTAATTAGATGGGATTAATTCATGTTGGTTCATTAGTTTGGTTAATGGTTCTAGTTTGGTTTGGGATATGTTGGTTTGACTAGTGGTATTCTAGAAGAGATTAGAAATGGACAGAAGTCTGATGTTGGATTAATTGATAAATGGACATTGATCAACCAAGGTCAAGGAGGTGAGTTCCGGACTGAATGAGAATGGCGTTATGAGGTTTGGTGACATGGTGTGTGTTCCAGATGTTGTTGAGATTAGAAAAAGTATTTTGGAAGAAGGACACCGTAGTGGGTTAAGTATCCATCCCGGTGCTACTAAAATGTATCATGATTTGAAGAAGTTGTTTTGGTGGCCTGGAATGAAAAACGAAATTGCTGAGTTTGTGTATGCTTGTTTGGTGTGTCAGAAATCAAAGATTGAACATCAGAAACCGTCAGGATTGATGGAACCGTTATTTGTTCCGGAATGGAAATGGGATGGAATCTCTATGGATTTTGTGTCTGGTTTGCCAAGGACAATGAAGAATTGTGATTCTATCTGGGTTATTGTTGATCGGTTGACGAAATCTGCTCACTTCATTCCGATAAGAATGGATTATCCGATGGAGAGGTTGGCAGAATTATATGTTGATAAGATTGTGAGTTTACACGGTATTCCTTCTAGTATTGTGTCGGATCGAGATCCAAGGTTTACATCTAAGTTCTGGACGGGATTGCAAGAAGCCTTGGGTACTAAGTTATGTTTGAGTTCCGCTTATCATCCACAAACAGATGGTCAGACGGAGAGAACGATTCAGTCGTTAGAAGATTTGCTGAGAGCTTGTGTGTTAGAGAAGGGTGGAGCTTGGGATAGTTATCTACCCCGTTGATTGAGTTTACCTACAACAATAGTTTTCATTCGAGCATTGGTATGGCTCCGTTTGAGGCATTGTACGGTAGGAGGTGTTGGACGCCGTTGTGTGGTATGAATCTGGAGAGAGTGCTGTGATTGGACCGGAAATTGTTCAACAAACTTCAGAAAAGATCAAAATGATTCAGGAAAAGATGAGAACTTCCCAGAGTCGTCAGAAAAGTTATCATGATAAGAGGAGGAAAGATCTTGAGTTCAGCAAAGGAGAACATGTGTTTATGCGAGTTACTCCGATGACCGGTATTGGTCGAGCCTTGAAGTCAAAGAAGTTGACTCCGCGTTTTATTGGTCCGTTTCAGATTACCAAGAGAATTGGGAAGGTTGCGTATCAGATTGCTTTGCCGCCGTCACTTACAAATTTGCATGATATTTTCCATGTATCTCAGCTGAGAAAGTACATTACTGATCCGTCTCATGAGATTCAAGTAGATGATATACAGGTACGAGAGAATTTGACTGTTGAAGCGGCACCTGCAAGAATTGAGGATCGGAAGTTGAAAAGTTGCGAGGCAAAGAGATCGCATTGGTAAGAGTGGCTTGGGGAGGACCAGCAGATGGGAATGTCACTTGGGAGCTGGAGAGTCAGATGAAGGACTCGTATCCCAAACTTTTCGCCTAAGGTATGTTTTCGGGGACGAAAACTCTTTTTAGTAGGGGAGAGTTGTGACACCCCGATTAATTCGATTATTAAATAATTATAATTTTTAATTATTAATTTAATGAGGAATGTAATTATTAATATTTTGGATTAACGGGATTAATGAAATTAAACGGAAATGGAATTATTGGTGGTGTGAAGGGTGAAGTGAGGGTGTGAGGAGTAAAAGACTCTACTCACATTATTTAATTTATTTTTATTATGATAGAATAATAAAAGGAAGAAAAGAAGGAAAAAGGAAAAAAGAGTCACTTTTGGAGAAAACTCACAGAACGTGGAATTGAGAAGAGGAAAAGGAAGGAGATAAGCCATTTCGTGTCGGAAGTCGAAGAACCCACAAGGTAAGGGGTGATTTCGATTAATTATTGTGTATTATCGGCTTTGAATTCAACCGTATAGATCATAGCATGTTAGGGAATCCCGGTTTAGAAATTCTAGATTTCCATAGAATTGTCTCTATTGTGTCGGATTGTAGGTCGGAAACCATTAGTGTGTCAAATAATAAATAGGAATGATGAAATAATGTTGTTTGGTGTTATAATGGTGTAAAATGGATTTATTTTGGTGTTTCTCATGTTGCAATTCGTATGGGAATGTTTGGAAGTGATTTGGAATGGGTAAATGCTGTCAAAATAGCAGTTTTTGTTTCTGCAGGTCGTGGGAACCGGTTCCTAGTGGGTAGGAACCGAGTTCCCGATGTAAACTTTAAAATTGGCTATTTCATGCGTGGGAACCGGTTCCCGTGGGGTAGGAACCGGTTTCCATACATTTTCGAGGCATGTTTTCAGACTTCGCAGGAACCGGTTCCTGCATATGGAGGAACCGGGTTCTACTGTAACTTTTTGAAAAATACTAAACTTTGAAAATTCATAACTTTCAAACCGTAAGTCCGTTTTAGTCGCCGTTTTGGACGTTGTTTCTTAAATTTAATGCTCTATTTTATAAAATAAAGAGATTTCCTATAACTTGAAATTATTTTGAAAATGTGTCGAAATTCCGATTTGAGCGGTTGTTATTCAATGCGTACTTGATATGTACAGTAGTGTGTCTGTGGTATTTAACTGTGTCAGGATTGTGTGAAGGGAAGGCATGTTCATGCTGTTGATTGTGGGCATGATTGTTGAAGAACATCATGTTTTGGTTTTGAGTCTGTTTATGATAATTGGTGTGTTCATAGGTTCATTTTTTTTATAAAATGAAGAAAATTATAAGTAATGGGTTTTATTTTGAAAAGAGCCGTTTTCCAATTTGTGAACAATGAGAGTTATGGGAATGATAGATGAATGAGTATAGGATTGTTCTGACTGGTTGAACGTGGAATGAAGCTTGTATGTTATCTTCCTGCTGTTTATTCATGATTGTATTGATAGCATGTGTTTTGTTGGTGTTGTATATACCTGGTAGTTGTTGAACTTAGTTGTTGTTATTGTTGTTGTATATACCGATGATAGTATTACCAATTGAAGGGTAAGCGTTTGACATCTTTATGCTTTGTGATGATTTATTTCATGATAGGTGATGATATCATGTTGTGGTTGATGATGGTTTATGATGTCTGATGTGGTCATAACCTGTGTAAAATGTTGCATGCTGGTGTTGTGCGTGCATATGCATTTTTGGTGAAGTTAATTCCCATTGTGAGGAATTTGACTTGTATTAGTTAACCGATACCCGGGTGATGATGGGTGGTTAGGCTGGATTCGTGTCCGGGTGTTTATGGACGAATCGATGGTTAATGTATCCGGTTGATGATGGATCAGTGTTGGGTGACTTGGTCACGTGTTGGTACCACATGCATTGTGTCTGCATTGTAATTGCATGGAATTGTAACATGTTAGGATGTCTTCCAGTGTTACAATTCTCTGATTGTTAATGGTTGTGCATAATGAATTGTCTGGTTGTAATTGTGTATTGGAATCTGAACTATGCTGGAATGGGTGGAATAATATGCTTGTGATATATGTTGATTGAGAAACTTATAATGCATGTTAATTATGAGAAATCTCACCCTTACTTTAATGATTTCAAATTAAAGTTAGCAGCTCAGAAGTTGGTGAGGATGGCTCTAGAGCTAGGATATTTAAGTCCGCGTGTCAGTGTCATGCTCTGATAGGTTGTAACACTGGGGAACGTTTAGTTGAGGATTTATTCATTATTCAATTGTTATTGGAATTACTTTAGGAATAATTGAGACTTGGTTTATTCCGTTTTGATTTGATGGTATTATTTCCGCTGTGTAAGACATGGTCTTAACTTAATTGATTATTTTTTATAGTGATCCTCAGTGTAGCATGGCTACTGAGTTAATTGGAGTTTTATTTATTTCATAATTGTGGCATCCCTTGATTTCCGTGTTGACTTTGATTAAATCTGGTTTTAGTATTAAATTAATTAATATATTCAGGATATTTTAGAAGGGGTGTTATAGAGACTATCTATCTCAGGGGGAGATTTTCACACATATACAAAAAATTTCAATCAAAATCTGAACGTTTTTGTCATAATCAAAAAAGGGGAGATTGTTAGAACATAGTTTGGTTCTAATCATATCTTAGAGTTTTGATGATAACAAGTGAAACAAATTTTGTATAGTAAATATGATACTCTGATAAGTATTGTTTTCATTTCAGATGATGTTCTGACTAAAGTACTCAAGAAAAGTGAAATATCAAATTATGTTGAACAGACAAAGAATTAGAAGTTCTAAAGATGAAAGGAACTTCTGAACACGCATGCTGAAAGCATCTTCTGAAAGAAGCATGCAAGCTCAACCTCTCATAAGAGAAAGTTTGAAGCAACCTCTGTTAGAAGATAAGGTAACAAAGGGTTACAGAAGATAAAGAAATGAGTTATCAAGATGTCATCTTCTAAGACAAGTTCTGCTACAATACCGTTACTCCACTAAGGCTAAGACGACTTAAGTACTGAAGTGGAACAAATTTCGAGGTCATTGAAAACAGAAAGTACAAGTAGACAAGCAACATTAATTACATTCTCTTTATTCAAGACACACAACGGGTTTATTTTGCAGCTATATATAAGTTCCATCTTTCAAAGGAAAAACTAATGTCCATCATTAGAAACTTACGCTGAACAAAAGTTAAGAAAAGAAATAATTTGAGTTTAAACTTGGCGTAAAACATCACAGTTGTGATAAAGCTTTTTAGAAGTAAATTAAACATTGTTAGAAGTTACATTTATAATTGTTCCTTGAGAGACTAGTTGGGTCAGATTTCTCAAGAGGGCTAGGACTAGAGAGTCTTAGAGGTGTTAGTCACTTGCAGTTGGCTTATGCATTATTTGTTAGTCACAACAGTTGGTTGTGCAATTGTAATCAGTTCTAATTATAGTGAATTAAGTCCTCGTTGAGAGAGGCGAAATCACCTTGGCGGGTGGACTGGAGTAGTTTGAGTTTCAAAAAAACCATGATAAAATTAACTCTGTGTTTAGTTTGTTGCTACGTAAAGGAAAATTAAAAAAGAAAAAACTTATTCAACCCCTCTAAGTGTTTTCTTAGCCTTCATAATCAAACAATTTTTTTTATGCATGCGTAAAACAATTTAACACTTCATTCCTAGAGTGTGCAACTATGCGAGGAGACTCGCATAGTTTGATTATAGTTTGACAAGAAACAAAACAAAAATAAATAAATTTTATGAGGAAAATGTAACTTTAATATTGCCCCTTAAAATCTTGATGAAATACACTACTTACACCAAACTAATATATTTCGTTAACTAAGAATTTATGAAACTTTGTTTCATAGAACTTTTATAATAAAATCTTAAAGAGAGTGAGAGAAAAAGCGGAAAGATTTATATCTCATTATGAAAATAATAAGTACAAAGAATTTAAGGAAGAGATAAAAGAGAAGAATGAATCGGGAATTCAAGGAAGGATAACTAGTCTTGTTGTTTAAATCAAGACTTAGATTATTTCCTGAAAAACTTGGTTGCAGTGGTCTAGACTCTTTATGGTGAAAATGGTAACATCGTACAGAGTAGTAGAGATTTGGAGCAAGTCTACGGGCTCGTTCACTGTAAAAAAAAAGGTTAAAACAATACATCACTAGGGATGTAGTGGAGAAATGAATGAACATGAATTTAACGGAACAATCTTGAGTGACCGAACTCAAGGGAAGTCAAGTTATAATACTTTAAATAAAGTGTTACATGGAAGAAAACCCATTATTTGTGTTACTAATAGATTTTCTTGTCATTTTATGTTATTTTCATATAATAAAAAGGCTCACAAAGGTGAAACAAAGCAAGTAACATAGTTGGAAAAGTTGAGAAAATTCTATATAGAAACTGGGCTTGGAAAATCGGACAAAAACCCTTGAAAAAAATTAAAACACCATAAAAAATCTTGGGAGCTGCTATTGGCAGCCGTAACAGCTGTTACGGGCTGTAGTAGCCGGACACCTAACCCTTATACAAAAAACAGAGGCCTCTTATGGGAACCCGTAACAGTTGTTACGAGCCATAACAGGCCTCATTGCGCAAACCTCCAATATAATGGTAAATTGATCTTAAATATATCTTGCTAAACACACAACCACCAACCAACTAATTTATAAGGTCATCAATATTAGGAAAAGGATAATTGCTTTTAATTGTAACCTTAATCTGTTTTTGATAGTCAACACACAACCTCATACTACCATATTTCTTCTTAACCAACAACATTGGTGCTCCCCATAACAATACATTAGGTCTGACAAAATTCTTATCCAAGAGCTCTTCTAACTATTTCCTCAACCCACTCAACTCTGACGCTAACATTCTATATGGTTCCATCGACATAGGTCTATTACCCGTTACTAAGTCTATGGCAAACTCAACTTCCCACTCCAATGGTAAATCACTAATGTCATATGGGAACACATTTGGAAATTCGAAAACAACATGCTTATCAGCAATCACAACTTGGCATTCCACTCTCAAGTCTCGAGGAAGAAAACATTGTGAACACTTGAGCACTCTCCCTCAACAACATCTCTACATGTATGGCGAACATGAAACTCGAATTCGTACTCTCTTCGGATTCGGGAAACAAAACATATTTATCAAAACAATTGATATTCACATGGTTGAACTCCAACCAATTAATATCCATAAAAACATCAAGTTGACTCAAAGGAAAATATATCAAGTCAACTCCAAAGTCTCTACCATATATTGTCAAAGGAAAATTAAAAAAAAAATCAACTAAGTAGCCACTGAAACATTAGTTAGGGTATTAATGACCATACTACAAATCATATAAGACACTTTTATATTCAACTTGTTAGCATAGTAGTGAGATATGAACGAATATGTCACACTTGCGTAAAAAATAGAAATCATAGAAATATCATTAATGAAATACGTACCTCAAATCAAATTATCTAATTTCAAGACATCCACACTATTAAGAGATAACACTTTCCACTAGCCTACGTGACATCAAGAGCTTTCCTCGGTTTCTGGGTATGTATATGACCTGGTTCTCTATAGTTGTAATAATTATAAATAGTATTATTGCATTCAGCAACACAATGTTCGTATTTTCCACACTTGAAACACTTTTGGCATGTGTTGTTACACTCAGCAACACGATGACCCAACTCTCCATATTTAAAATATCTCACAGAAGCAGGAGTGCCTCTCTCACTTGTTTCTTTCCCACCTGTAGCCTTTTGTTTGAACTTTTATTTTCCTTTATCAGCTAGAGCCACATAAATTTTACCATTCCCACTCTTCTTTTTTACTTGCACTCTTGTAGTGAGAATATCTTTCCCTATTATCTTCATCATAAATTTTGTATATGTTTACTAGCATTGAGAAACAAAATATCTCTTAATAACCAGTGAACTGCGTGATCTCCGGTCATAAGCCACTCTCAAACTTTACGCATTTCTCTCATTCATCCTCCACGCCATTATAGTGAGGAAAAAATCTTGACAACTCCTCAAACTTAATCGTATAGTCAGCCACAATCATTTTGTTGGTTCTATTGATTGGCAGGAATTTCGGTAAAACATTCTGCTCAGAAAAATACCATGAAGAATACTGAAACAACAGATGTCACAACAAATGCCCTGACATGTGAAACTGAACTGAACTGTTTTAAGTGCAGATGTTTTAGGAAGTCAGTTTGTTTTAATTTGTATGCTTCGATTAAGGAAGCTTATGTAATGTTCTTCAACAATATTCTTGGAGATCTTATGTCCTACTTCTGTGGAGAAAGCTTAGGACTCTAAAGACTTGTGAGTAAAGCAACCCTAGCTGATGTTACTCTATTTAAGGACTGCAAACCCTGTTTTATAGGCTGGCCATTCCAGATGAACTTAGACTTAGAATTTACATTATTGGTTGTTTATTTGTTGGTTGTTAATTCTGAGTCTCTCCAGTGTTATTTGATACTTGAGTAGGACATTAGTTGAGTTGTACTTTGTTAATCACCATAAGCTTTGAAGAAAGAGTGATTATGTGTCTTTGAAGGGTGTCTTCAATATTTGTTCTTGTTGATTGTCATCGCGTGTGACTTAGGGAGTGAGTGAAGGTTCTCATATCTAGGATAGGTTTCTTAGGTATAAGGGTCATTGGGTAGTGATTAAGTGAGGAGTGTAAACAGGGAGGTTTAACTCTGAATTAATACTGCTAATAGTGGACTTCATCCCTGGCTTGGTAGCCCCCAGACGTAGGTTGGTTGGAACAGAACTGGGTAAACAACTCGTTGTGTTATTATTGTGATATCATATCTGATACCAAAATTTCAATTGGTATCAGAGCAGGCATCCTGCTTTGTCTCTGGTTGAGATCTAGGGAAGATATTTTCTGGTACTATGGAAAATGAAGGAATATTTATGAATAAACCACCCATCCTGGATGGTTCTAATTATGACCTATGAAAGCCTTGTATGGCAGCTTACATCAAGTCTTTGGACATCAGGACTTGGAAAGCTATTTTGAAAGGATGGACACATCTTGTCATCATTGGAGTAGATAATTAACCTACTGGTGAGATAAAACCTGAATAAAATTGGTCAAAGGATGATGATGAATTGGCTCTTGGGAACTCAAAGTCCCTAAATGCTATATTCAATGGAGTTAACATAAATATTTTCAGATTGATTAATACTTGTGAAGTGGCCAAGGATGCTTGGGAAATTCTCAGAACTACTCATGAAGACACTTCCAAAGTTAAGATGTCAAGGCTGCATCTACTCACTACTAAGTTTGAAAATCTAAAGATGAAAGAAGAAGAGAGCATACAAGAATTTCACATGAATGTTATTGAAGTAGCCACTGCATACAGTGCCTTGGGTGAGAAGATTCCAGAGGAGAAGCTGGTAAGGAAGATTCTCATATCTCTACCTAAGAGATTTGACATAAAGGTAATAGCCATAGAAGAAGCTCAAGAAATCAACAACATGAAAGTGGATGAACTAGTTGGTTCTCTCCAAACATTTGAGTTAGGCATTAATGAAAGATCTGATAAGAAGCCTAAGAGCATAGCTTTCAAGTCCAACACTGAAGAAAGGGACGAGGAATATGATCTGGACACTGAGGAAGGACTATCAAACACCATAGTCCTTCTTGGAAGACAATTTAACAGAGTGTTGAAGAGGATGGAGGGAAGCTCAAGACCAAATGTCTGGAACATCCCATACGACATCAACAGAACAAATAATTCTAGGAAGAAAGCAAAAGCTGAGGAAATACCTACTCAAGGAAGATAATTAAGGTGTTATGAATGCGGAGGTTTTTGTCACATCAAAGTTGAATGTCCAAATTTCCTCAAAAGACAAAGCAAAGGACTGAATGTACTCTGGTCAGATGAGGATTCTGAAAATGAAGTGGAAGAAGAATCGGCCAAATATGTAACACCTTTGACTGGTACCTATATTTCTGATGGAGACTCAAGTGATGAAGAATTAATTTTTGAAGAGCTAGCTTCTACTTACAAGGAACTATGCATTAAAAGTGTTGTAGTATGCCAGGATAATGAGAAGCGAAAGAAGCTCATAATACAACTGCAAGATAAAAAGAAAGAGCATCTAGAGACTATTCAGAAGCTGGAAAGTAAAGTGACCTTATGCAAACTATAGAGTGTATTGGGAGTTTGATGCCACTTCTATTTTTCCGGTTATCTGTGATGGGAGACCTTAATGGCTAGACACTTACTTGAGAGGTGTATGTGCCGGTTTGGGTATGTACAAGACATCCTACAAACAATTCTCGTTATTCCATCCAAGGGAATTGGTAGATGGTTTGTTGTAATGTTCTTAACTCTTCTCATGCCATTAGAGATTGTGCAATGCGAGTTAGTACCATGTGTAGTATGTGGATGAGTACTTGGAGTGATACCTTATAGTATCACACCCTCGCATCATTCCACATATTAAGAATGGAGATGATGTTGGTCATTTTAATGATGGGGACCTTCTAAGGATGTGCATCTGCCTCCACAGCCTCTGTATGTTATGGATGACCAACAACGTCTACAAATGATAGCAGTCATTATAGATAACCTCATGGGTTTGATGAACCAAAACGGTAAGGTTTATAATTTGGCATCGCAAACAACATATATAACCCGTGGGGGATATATGTAGACATTGTTATTTTTGTATTATTTGTATGTTATGCGTATCATTTCTCATAAATTTTCACCGTACATTTTGTTAGATAACGTTTTTTCGCTTTCATTATTGCAAGATGAACATAAGTTAACACATTATAATTAACATAACATAACACAGAAAATTACATAACCATAATAAATAAGAAAATCCTAGACACTATCAGATGATTCTGGACGTGTCAACATCTTGATTATGTCTTCGAAAAAATCTAGAAATTGTCACATCAAACTCGATTTGTCCCTTTGTTAGCCTAAAGTGATATGTTTTGTACATTACTTTTAAACCTTCATCACTCTTCAACTCGATGCAATAATATTTCACTCTTCCACCAGCATCAATCCATGATGCAAAAAACTCGATCTTACTCACCTTTCTATTATAAGTGTCAGAAAACATATTTTTTCAATTTGAATCTCGAAAATGCGAGACATGTGGTGTTCTCTAGGAGCCCAAAATCAACATGAGATTTCACCATGTTGAAGTACACCATTGCTTTAAGCAAATAATAAGGCATTATAGATTTTTTTTTTTAACAACACATGATTTCTATTTATACAATTTTAAATTTATTTTAGAAGACCCAAAATAGTCAGTGCAATCACAACCATATAAAACTGTCGAAAAAATCTCAATCATTAAAAATTTAACTACCGAATTTTTCGCTACCTACTAAAAGTTCGATAAATGTATGAGGTTTTAAAAATTCGTTAGTGATTTTACACTACAAATTTTTTAAAATTTTGCAAAAAATTCAGTATAACATGTTTTTTTTTTGTAAATCCGATAAGTTTTTCCATACATCAATTATAAAAATAAAACAGATATAAATGTATCTTGGATTTTTAACATGCTCTACCAAATTTTTATTTGTTTATCAAAAAATTAATTAGATCTGTCAGGGTTTTCATGCTCTCATTTTTATTAAGAATTATAAGAGATACATTGTCGTGTAAAAAAATTTTGCATTGTCATTTAATAGAAATACAACGTTCTATCATATCGTATAAATTAATATAAAATTATAGTATAATGTGTCCTGATACATAATCGTGATTGATTGTCAATATAAAATTTTTTTATACTATCAGTGCATCACGTATTTTCTCTTTTACTAAAATGTTGTAAAATATAATATGGATATTATGGAAAATTTGGGAGTGAGAAGTTTAATTTGGATGTTGCTGGAAAATTTATCAAGACTACTGGCGGAGATATTGGGCTTCAAAACATTTTAACACGTTTAATAAAAGGCTACATGTGCTGGACTAAAAGACTGTTAAGAGAAATTTTGATAAAGGAGCAATTTATTTGGGATACACTCTCTTGTGAAAGATACATTACAATTCATTTAAAATTTTAAAGTGATAGGTGTGTGAATTTACTCACTTATATAGTGTTCAATTTTTTTTTCCAACCAATGTGAGACTTATTCCTCACATTTGATTCTCAACAAACATCTTCCAAATTAAAGTTATTGTTCAATTTTTAATTTATTCCCAAAACAAAATTTTCTTTTTCTTTTTTTAAAATAAGTTAAATTTAATTTGTTAACAAAATGATATAATTGCCTACAAAATTATAAAATCATATATTAAAAATAAAATAAAATAAAAGATAAATTATATTAACCGTTAACGTATTAATCTAAGAAAAATTACATAATTTTTTGGCAGAATTCACAAGTATTAAAATAATGAAATATTCATCATAATTGACTAATTATCTATTTTATATTAAAGTAGAACCTAAAACTTATACTTTGATTAATTAATAAGATTTAGTTAGTGTTGGAATCCTTTAACTTAATTGTAGGTTTCATTTAATTTTTTATCTAATAAATGATATAAATTAATTCCTTAAAATCGATTATGTTAGCCAATTTAATCTTTTTCGTTAAATTAAGAAAAATGTTAATTGTAATGATGTAGCATAATAACAAGACTTTTTTTTTTTAAAACTGAGTCAGTGTATATATTAAAAAACTTTATATCTTGAATAAAGTGAGTAGTTAAAAATATATCAATGGTTCAGAATATATTAAAAAAAATATATCAATTATTTGAATTTATTTAATAGTTAAAAATATCATGTTCTCATACAATATCATAATTTATTATACATTAACACGATGTTTTAATAAAACCTTGTTTAAATGCATAAAACATCCTTAATATATTAAAATACAATACGCATCTAAACATCAAATTTAAAATAAAATTTCACCTAATACGTGCATCGCACGAGATAAAAGTATTAATTAAAAAAGTAAATCCTAATTCTTCACAGCAAATCTCAATTCTCCACCTCAAAGATAGATATTCTTTTTCCCTTCTTGTCTCTGCAAATTTTAAAAGCGCTTACACCTTTGCATAACAAAAAAACACAAACACATAAATAACTATCAATTAACAACAAACACACGTATCAAACTCACAACAAGATCAATGTCCTTAATTCTTCTTTCATTAAACTAAATGAATTAACCTTGATTGCATCTTGAGAAACATGTTTGCAAATCTTAAATGTAAAATGGAGATTATATTTCAATACAGCCATATATGTGTTTAAGAACTTAAAACCTTTAAGAAAAAACTAAAACATGGACAAGTTAACATAAATTCTAGGACAACACTGAAGAAGATCAAGAATTGTTTTAGATGCAGAACCAACACAAAAAATATAACGTTAAAACAATAACAAAACACAAGGACTACATAACATAGTGATTACAAACACACACAAAAATTATAAACACATAAAAAGAAAAGTTGAAGAGAACAATAGATATATTAAGTCATTTAATTATTTACCATTAGCATATACAAACATGCCACGTATATAGATTTTTTATTATAAAAAGCATAGTCATTATAAACATTGCAAAGGACAAACAATGTAACATAATGCTTTTTAAAAAAACAAGGTACTAGTATACCCTAAGGTGCTCTATAATTATAACAGATGTTTGTTAAACAAAATAATATTCTCAAATATTATAGTTAAAAGTGAATGAAGTATAAGCATAAAAAAATTGATGAAGCATTTAAAAAATAATAATAATAATATTATGCAAGATATATGATTTATAAATATTTTTGCAAACCTTTGACAGAACAGAATTATCACAAACAAAGTTTGATCGATCATGTAACACTAATTGAAATTTTGGTGTCTAAATTTACGACCGATTACTTTAAAAGGAATTTGAATTAAGAACTTTGAGAGGAGCCAACTCTCAAGACTCAAGTTTCGACCGCTAGACCAACCTTTAGAGATTATGATGAGCTACAGTTAATTAATAAATAAAATTGAAAATTTTCAAGTATAAACGGTTGACATTAACATATTATGTCAACCAATTACATGTTCATGAATTAACTTTTTCTCTTAACATCATGGTTTAAAATTCTTGGTTTTGGGTATGACAATTAGATACATCGTATACACATAGAGTATTATACTAATTTGATAACTCTATCGATGTTAGCCCACTAGATATTATAATGTTTATCTCATAAAAATATAAAAAAATGTGCAGCAGTTGCCTATTTATATAAGGTCCCTGAGAGTGATGGGTATAAAAATGTGCAATGGTTGCCTACTTATGTAAGGTCCCCTTAATTCTTAATTAATTTGTCATTATGAAACTTGTCTAGTTGTGACTGTTAGTATGGTCATAAAGTTTGTTTGCATATTGAAGTGTACCAACTATCAATTGGATGTGTGTGCTTTGCTTCGGCTTTTTCTCTTTGCCACTCCATGTCGGGGTCAGTACTCGACACAATCAATCTATACCTAGGTTTGTATCCGGCCTAATGAGAAATTGAAATGTACATAATCCTTTAAGTATGACGCTAAAAAGGGATAAGTACTTTAGGAGGAGAGATAAAATGTACATAGTTTCTCAAACATGAAGTCTAAAGGGACCAAATGCTTTAGGGAAAGATACTAGAATGTATCTAGTCCATAAAGTACGATGACTCAAGGGGCGAAGTGCTTTAGAGTGAGACCAAAATGCTCACATGAGAGTATCAACAATAGACTTGCTCTACGAAAAATATACCTTAGCTTATAAAACTATTCTCAAGTCCTTAAATAATTCCAAAGGGAAGTTGATTATCATTGCTAACAACTGTCCTCTATAGAGGAAGTGTGAAATTAAAATTTATGTCATGTTGACTAAGGTTAGAGTTGAGTCCCTCGAGATTGAAGCTCAAAGGGGTGATGTGCCTTTTTAGGGGAGGAATTAAGATGTTCATTATTTTTTATCTATATATACAAGTGATTGTCTCCTCGTTAGAGATATAACAAGTCACATCCTATTCTATAAGGCTTCTTTTTGTCTTCTGAGTTTCTTTTCTTACTAAAGATTTAGGTTTAATTACTTCCTTGAAATTCACATATAAGTCAAGTTATCATTACCTCTACGTCACTAAACTACTAGTATTAAATATATTAATTTTGTTGTTTGTTACTCACATCGTTAAATAAGAACTATATTTTCTTATTCCAAATCCGTTCGAGTTTCACTTTTGCTCGGTATACCCATGTGCTCCCTATTTAACTTTCTTTCTCCTCTTTTGTTCATCATTCACTAACTATTGTAGGTAACAACTTGACTATTTTCCTTTTATTTATTTGTAGTTGTGGTTTTTATTTGTGAGTGCGACGTGTTTGGGAGAGTCATAGAACCCTAAATTGTTTCGGAGACGACCAATTTAAGGAATCGGTGCTTAAAAGCTTCAAAACGGAAGACGAGGAAAGTGGGGTGGAAGTTCGTAGAGAGAGATGCAATGTCATTTTGAGAGTTTGTCTAGTGATAGTGATTCTGATTTGGTGTCTTCTTCCTCACATTATGTTAAATTTAACAAGGAACTTTCTGCACTCTCTGAGCTACTCTTATGTAGAAGGTTTAAGTTTGGATTCCTACTTTCTAGAAGACGTTTGGGTAGTTGGGTAGAAATATTTTGAATAGACATGAAGATATCAGACACTAATAGTGTAGTTGATGCTAAAGGGTCTGCATGTAGGTCGGGACCCTTAGATATAAAATAATTTTTCTATTGATATATAGCCGTTTTTGAAGATTTTGGGGTCTACTTTCCCTTTTCCAACTTACAATGTGATATCTTAACAGTGCTCAACATCGCCTTTTCTCGATTACATCTGAATAATTGAGCGTTTGTCTGAAGACTTTAAATTCTCATATAGGATTTGCATATTACACTTAGTGTCAAAATTTTATTTTTCGTTTATAAAAGAAAGGAATATTGTTAAGTGGATTGACATATGAGAACGTCATCGCAAAGTCTTCACTTTTCCTACACCTTTAAATATAAATTATTAAATTTTTTATTATTATTATAAAAAAATCATTTTTTAATTTATTAAATAACTAATTTATCTTATTTAATGCCTAGTTTACACACAACCGTTATTTAAAGAAAAATTAAAACAGAATACTTTTAACTATAATAGTAAATAGTGAATAGAGTAGTACTATTTGTCTATAAAAAAACATAAACATAGGATAAAGGCAATACAAAGGGAAATATGAAAAAACTATTACTAATCAATCAACATCAACTTTATTTGGTCCAATGTTTTCTTGTTTTAACTATGTACATATTTGCTATCTTGTGGATCCTTGCCAGCATAATTCCCAATAGGTGATGTTTCTAGATAGTTATCATGTGCATTAAAAACAGGAAAATTGCATTATTATTAAGCACTTAATATTTTAGTATGAGTTTTGATACTAAACAATGGCTTGGGTTAGCATGATGTTGTGCTGATCAATTGGGTTAATCTGTCCACTAGTACATGTTAGTGAGTTAGTCACTATCTTAGTGGACCTTTTAGTACAACAGATATATATTAATTATAGAGCCCTTCCAATAAGAATAAAAGTGATATTATTTTTTATGTAGATTAGTGCAGTTTATTCCCTTTGAAAGTGCATTAAAACCTTTTCTTTCTAGGGCAAAAGAAACTTTTTCTATTGTATAATAGTGCATAGATTAAAATAGTAAAGAATTATTAAAGCTTTAGATGAGTGATTGATCAAACTGGGCCACAATGTTTAGAACATGAGATGAAACTTTACAAATTTCACATAGTGCATTTTGTGTGTACTGTTGAAAAGTGGTATATTAATTGATACTATCATAAGTATAAAATGGAAGCACTTCATTAAAGACACTACTGTGCTTTTCACCAAATTGGCACAAATCTACTAAGACTGCATTAAATTTTTGTTTTCGAGTTATTTGTAGATATTAGAAATTCACAGTTAATAGATTTTGTTGTAATATTTTTTAACTATTTATTATCACATTCCACCTTTTTCTTTATTTGTTAAATCATTAAAAAATATTATTAACAAGTAATAGTTGGTGTATTGATAATTAAAAACGACAATATAAAAAAAAACTTGCAAAAATAAGTGTTAAAAGGAAACAATAGGAGTATTAAACATTGTTTGAATTCGAAATGTGTAGTTCTATGTAACATAGGTCCTTGAATATATCAAAATTACAAATACAACTATAAGTATTTAATTATTTAATATTGGTTAGGCAAGGTGAAAGAGGTGTTATGATCCTCGCCATTTCTCTCTATTATTTTTATTATTAATGCATAAATGACACATATATTTAAGACGAGAAATTAACTTGTAATCTCATATTATAGATGACATCTTCTCAATGCTAAGAAACTATTAAATTATCCACATCTAAATTAAATTTACGAGACAATCAGATTATTTAAACTTTTGGACGATATTGAAAATTTTGAATGCGATATTGGTTATTTTGTGAACAAGTAAGAATTTATAGTATTTTTTTGAAATTTCCGATATTTTATATTGGAAATTTTAAAATATCTGGTATTTCGTACCGAAAATTTCAAAATTTCCAATATTGTCATTTATCATTAATACTGAAAATTTAAAATTTTTCGATGCATTACATAATATCGGAAATTTTGAAATTTCTGGTAGTTTAATTATTTTTGAAAAATACCGAAAATTTAGAAATTTTTGGTATTTTGTATTTTTATGATATTTTCTTATTTTACAATGAGGACCAGAGACAATGACGGTTCTATTGCAGGACAGACCACTGATAGAGTTGATGATGAAGCCCGAGCTGACGAGGCGCGAGATTCAGAGCTGCGGTTTGGACGTCGTTCTTCGAGCGGTTCTCAATGGAAACTGATGGTTGAGCAACAGGTTATTTGGAAAAATAACAATCATTTTTACATTTAAAAATAAGAATAACAGTAATTTTGAAATAAATTTTATTTGCTAAAACGACCGTCATTTTGAAACGGGGGGAGTATAATATAGAACATTGTAAGGTATGGTGTTAGAAATTAGGGTAAGATAATCCTGGATAACTTCGAAGAATCGTGTTTGTTCACTTTCCGAACAAAGTATTTCGACCCTATTCTTGCCTGGGTTCACGAAATCTTTGTGGGGATAATTCTTGAAGAACAATCGGTTTTCTGGCAATAGAAATCGATTCAAATGTAGAGATAAAAGGTCGTTTTCTGTGTGCGAAAATAAGGCCAAAGGACTCCTTATATAGGAGATCAAAAACTGAAACGAAAGGACACACCTGTTCGAAAAACGGTTGTGCCCGCAAATATGGAACCCGTTTCGATTATTCGTATTCGATTATACATTGGCTCAACGAGCGTGCACTCCGCACTTCCCTAACTCGTTTCCGAACTTAACGTATAATTGCATTGGCCTTTAGTAAATCACATTACTACTAAAATACATTGGTGATACTAAAATCACCAACATATGGTGTGCTTAAGTGAATTAAAGAATATTGTAAGGCACGGTGCACATAAATGTAATACAAAATATTGTAAAGCACAATGCACTTAAGTTTAATAGAGTACACCGTAAGTTATGTTGCACTTAAGTGGGCTTGTTTAGCTTGCAGTCCACACAAAGTGGTTTTATAAATAGAACTCTTGTGTTGAAATTTTCCTACTTGATGAAATTCGGTTTGTGAAACCTAAGACAAACTCTTTATCTCTCTCTCTCTCTCTCCATCTCTCTCTCTATCTATCTATCTCTATCTCTATCTATCTCTCTCCCACACTCGCATACCCACACCCATAATTTCTTTATTCATAGCAGGTAGTACTGAGATTGAAAACACTCTATTTGTGTGGTGTGAGTAGAGGCATTGTTGCTTTGCGCTTATAATAGTTCTTGTGATTCTACATCAATGGTTAATCACCACAAGAGGTAAATAATCTATGACTAATTATGTTCATTCGTAAGGATCAGCTAAGAAAAAATGTGTTGCATTTTACATCCCGATTTCCCTTAAAAGATGGGATTATTACATCTTACTTTATCAACAAATGTTCTCCAACAAGAATTGACTTCAAAAAACTTATACATGTTAAGAGTGGGAAATCGATAAACTTATCAACTTAATAAACTTTTTCAGAGCATTGCATTTGAGAATATCGATCAAGAAAATCTTTATATCAGGGCTTTAATGTGTTTTTATTGGTTTTCCATAATCCCTGAAAGAATACAAGTTATGGAAGATAAAATTTGGAGGATCAAAATTCATAATAATCAAGGACATTATTTTTATGAGACTTTTATGGTTTGAAAGTTAAAAGATATAGAGAATAACATCTTGAGAATGAAGGTGGAAATAACTCAAGTTGACAAGAAGCCTTACATTACAGAAACAAAAAATGGAAATGGTCTAAAATGGATAAAGGAATGAATAAGAAAACGAGTTCATTGGAGAAGAACTAAACATGGATACTTATGGAGCTTCTTATTAAGAAAAAGTTAGTTGAATGCAAATGGATTTTCAATAATAATTATGGAATATAAATTGAAGAACCAATGTATAAGGCGAGACTTATTGTCAAGGGTTTTATTGAAGTTGTGGGAGTTGATTACAACGAAATTTTTGTACCGGTGGTAAAACAATATTATTCCATAAGGATATTTATGAAAATTTCTAATCACTACAATCTTGAGTTAGACAAAATGGAAATGAATTCCGCTTTCTTTCACGATGCATATAAGAGACTATCTACATGCAATAATTTTAGGATTTTGTAACGGGCAAGTTTATCAAGTGGAATTAGGGTTGTTCAAAAAAACCATGAACTGAACTGAACCGTCGAACTAAACTGAACCGAGGTTAAAATAACCAAACAATTATGTTTGGTTACTGAACCAAACCATATTGCACAAATAGTTATAGAACCGAACTGAAATTGAAATTGAATTCAACCGAAACTGAAATTATGTTTTAACTTTTAAAAAAAATAGTTTAACGTTTCGATTCTTTAATAAAAGGTTCGGTTTGGGAAAAAATTTATTCTAACAATTTAGCACGGTTCGAAATTTTGAAACAGTATACCAAACCAATAATTTTGGTTCGGTTTGGTTCTAAGTAAGTTGAAACAATCCGATTCAATTCGGGTAAACTTTAATTATGTTTTAGCTCGGTTCGGTTCGATTTTCTCCTTAAATTATACCATGAACAACTCCAAGTGGAATGACCATGAATTGTACGATATTCACAATATTTCCTTTCGTGCATCGAGTTTAGATTCATATTGCAGAGGTAATATAAGGGGTTGGATTCGTAGGTATCTCAGAATATGCTTATGGGATTCTCCATTACTAGAGTGTAGTTAGAGAAGTATTATTTCCTTCTTATAACTTTAATTTTCCGAGGTGCTAAATTATACTTCCTCCGTCCAAAATTATAAGTCACTCTGCCAAAAACATTCATCCCAAATTATAAGTCACTTTCGAATCCCAATACACATTAATGACTTTTTCTCCAATATACTCTTAACTACTTATTTCTATTTCTTGTTTATATTCTTTTAATTTCGTTTTCCAATGTAATTATTAAAGAGCATTTTTGTAAAATCATACTACATCATTTCACTTTTTCATAAAATAATTATTAAATTTTTTAATTCGTGTGAAATTGTCAATCAATTATATAATTTGGAACTAATGGAGTATATTTTAATAATGACATCATGAATAGATTATCTTATTGTGAAATCATGTTACGTCGAGGAGAGCACCTACGAGCATTCACATTCATGCCAACTAATTTAATATTTTCTCTGTTTCAAAACGACTGTCCTCTTAGCAAATATAATTTGTTCTAAATGATTGTTATTTTTATCTTTTAATGTAGTAGTATCATCTTTTCAATTGTCATTTACTTTTTATTTTGGACAATATTTACGTACATTTATACGAAATAAAGTTAGTTAATTTTGTAAGAATAATGTTTTATAATAACATTATTGTATTTTTTTATCCATTTAATACTTTGAATATGAAAATAAAAAGTGGTGGGGTATGGTGTTGAGTGAAAAACCATTGGAGAGGGTAAAAGTTGAATGAGTGTTGAGTTATTAGGTGAAAGAAAGAGAAAATGATGTGGAGTGTTGGGAGTTGAAAAAATGGACGTTGAGTGTTGAAACCATTGTACATGGTCTTACAATACAATACAGCTCAAAAGAGGACAAAACTTACAAATAGTTTTCATAATTCCTTTCTTAATGTTTGTCTAATTATGATAAGCCAAATGGATCACATGCTCGTGTTATTACTGATACCTTAACATTGCAATTATTAAACGGATTTTATTTTGCCATCATCTGGGATTTTCATTACACGTGTCACATATTGATAGGGAACAGCAAAAACAGTATTCCTAGAGCTGTATGTAAGTTATATACCAAAAAAAAAGTTGTTCCCCTAAAAAAATATATGAAAACATTGACTAAAAAATAAAAGAAAAATCTATCTTAACACGTATTCTTATTATTACGTTATACTCACCAATATAATAAACAGTAAAATATTATATTAATAAATATTTATTTAATTAAAATATTTTATTTATAAATTTATGAATAATAATATAAAATTGTATGATTAACTAACTTTATAATTTTATTATTTTATATTTTATATTTTATTAATCAATTTTATTTTATTATAAAATTTTAATTTTAATATTTTAGTGTTTATTAACCACTTTATAATTTTACTAGCCTAATATTTTATATTAGATTAATTAATTTTGTATTATTACTAAAAATTATTTTTATTATCTAGACGTTTAATAATCAATTTCATAATTAGGCATGACAACGAGACGGGTCGGGGACGGATTTTATCTCTCCTAAACTCAAACACGAAATCCTAAACAATCTTTGTTTTCCGCCCCAAATTTAAATGTAGATGGAAAATAAAACTCAAACCCGTCTCAAACAGGTTCGGGTATCCTCGCTCCACCACAACCTATTTAATAAAATTAATTTTTTAATTGAGATATTAATTTTTTTTCCAAAATCAAATTAAATTATAAATAATAAAATAAAACATTGTCAAAAATTTCATACATACATTTCAAATATTTTAAATAATAAATACAAAACAAATTATCAAAATATTGACCGTATATTTAATATTGTAAATTACTAAAAATAAATAATAATTTACATAATAAAATAAACGGCACGGGTTCAGAATGGGTATCAGTGTCCCTATTATCCGACTGATCCTCATATCTTATAATCGGAGAAAATTTAAACACGAATTCAAACTCAATCAAAGCGGGTTTTCTCTGTGAACTTCAAAGTGGATTCGAATGGATAACCGCAGAAATGAATTTTGTTGTTATCCCTATTCATAATTTTATCAACTAATATTTTATCTTTCATTATGATTAAAAATACTTAATTATTTTTCTTCACTTTATTAATATATGTGAAATAGTGTCACCAGCGAATATATGTTTGTTCCTTGCAATTTCTATTGTGGCATTAAATAATTCATATATGTTATTCATAAACACATCACATTCTAAGTAGATGTTAAAAGCATACTTAATTATACCAAATTTGTGTTGGAAAATTCCATCAATACTCCCGTGTCTTCTTATAAACATTCTTAAGTTCACCCACTTTTTCTTACCACACTTGATAAAATGTTGCTTTGGCATCTTCTATCATCAAATCTTTAATTAGAGTAACTCCACCAAATTTTCTCTTCTCCATCACTTGCTTCGCTACTTTCATTCAAATTAATGTACTGAGGGTCTATTACTTTTACATTAATATCATTCATATTGTTTTCAACATATAAATGTGTTAGTCTTATAGCCTAAAGCTTGTATCACAATTTCTGTAGTACAACATCAACATCTATGTTAACTTTAACAAATAATTCATTTACGGCTTCAAGTTTTCTCCAAACCCTAAAGTAATTTCTTTTATAACACAAATAAACACTAAATTAAGTACATCAGAGACACTCCATTTTTTTAGAATTTTGTTCGTCGACAATGGTTTAAATTCAATATTCTATAAAATATGATATTGTCTTTAGCAAACTCTCCTTGTGGTGAAAAACAACATTTGAACACTTATAAAAATATTAAATATACCACTTTCTATATAAACATTATCTCTTCCTATTATTTAAATTTAAGTTATACTAACTTGTTTCTTACGAACATATTTAAAAACACACAAAAATTGTGTTGAAAAAATATTTTTGAAATTAAAAAAAATTAAAACATCATTTTTAAGATAATAGTTAGACATTTAATTTCTTAACTTTTTTTTAAGTCACTAATTGTTTTTTTTTGTTTTTTGTTTTTGAATAATATTCTAGTATGTTAGTATTTAAAATACATAAGTCATTTAGAACTTCTTGGTAGCTTGGCAGAGGGTAGGCATAATACTTTTATTGAATTGCAGGCAAGTGGTCACAAAGAATAGCAGAAAAGGGAAAAGAAAATGGGTGGGTGCAAAAGAGATAAGCATTGGTTGAATTGAGAATTTTAGTGTAAAACCCTAGAAAATGAATATGGGCAAAGCATGCTGAGTGTGACAAAGACCACTCACTGTATATTCCTTCAAGAAAAACACAATGTGGGTCTATTTATTACTGTTCAATAGACCCATAGGATAAACAAACACTACACCACTAAACAAGGAAAATAAAAGAAAGATTATCATAATTAATAATTTTTCATTTTTATATCATAAAGTTGAATTAATTTATGTGCCCACGAACTAAGTACTAGTCAGTGTGTAACGTAAAAGACTCGCTACTTTTTCTTTTTATTACATTCTTCAACTTTATGTCTCTCTTTTTAATTTTTGATATTTCACTTTATGTTTTAATTGGTTGTACTCATTTCTCTTTGCCTAACATGTAAGATTTTAGTCCTATTTGTATGTGTATAGTTTCACTTTTGTGTAATTCTATTCCTTAAAGTTTTCTTTCTTTCCTCTGAGAGAATCCAAGATCGGGGAATAAGGCCAAGCAAAAAATGTTCAACAATATTGCTTTTAATCATCATGCTATAGGTAAAAAAAGAAAAGTAGATTATGCACTCACTACATCTACATTTGCCATCTATTTAAATCAAAATTACACAATCACCTTATCATTTATATTTTGCTCTTATAATCAATTTTTATAATTGTAATAACCCAAAAACACTTATGGTGTGTTGTGTTCACGGTAAATAAAATTGATTCCAGTATAATTGAGTTAGATTGAATCGATTTTAACATAATTGATTTATGTTTGATTATATTTATATAAAGTGAGTTGACTAATAAATTTTAGTGTACAAATTATTCAAAATTAATTTTTAAAAGATAGAAACTATAGATTTAAATAGAATCAATTTTGAGGCATAATCAATTCAATTTATTCAACTTTTGATGAAATAAACACTTTAAAATTAATTTTACAACTCTAAAATTAATTTTGTGTCTTCTAAAAACCAACTCAAACATTAAATGAAATATTAAAAGTTATTTTTTATTTCTTAAGAGTGCGTTTGTTTCGTAGATACAAAAAATTATTTTTGAGAATGTGATATTGTAACTCACATATTTTTCTGTTTGTTTCAAGTTTTAATAAATAATTTATAGATATTTTTTATTTCTTGGAATATAATTTCTTTATGAACTTCTCTATTTTTATTCTCATGTTAAATAATGAGAATCTTATATTTTCATGAGAATATAAATTAATTATCCATAACTTTCCATATTCATATTATTTTGATATATTTATTTTACTTTTTAATTAAAATAGAATTTAAAAAACATTTTTTAAAACTATATTTATTTGTCAAAGACATTGATAGGAATAAAATTCTTGACAATAATATTTTTAAAAATAATATTCTTGAAAATAAAATTTTAATCCGTCAAAAAAACCCTAAGAGATTTTTTGAATTCAAATCTAATTTTTTGAGTAAGAATTTTATATGAGGAGATACCCAATAATATATTAAGTTGGACATATTCATAATTTTAAGGATTGCAATAATAATTTATTTTATTTTTTAAAATAAGATTTTAAACTTAGTTTAAGAGCTTCGGAAGAGAATGGAGGTGAAGTGAGAATTTTGGGAGAAAAATAATAGGAAAAACAGTTTTTTTTTTTCATTTTTAAGGAGTATTTATGTATAATTAAGATGATAAATAAATATTTAATTTTATAATTTAAAATATTATAATAGCAAAAATTAAATTTAAAAAATTATTTAAACACTTCTAAACCTTCCAAAACTTTTTTCCAATACATTTGTTGAGTTCTCATAAATTAGAAATTTTTTTCCATGAACATAAATATACCTCAAAAATCCTCTTCGCCCCTTATATTTTAAATATTTCAACTTTGTCATTTTTTTCTTCTTTTTTTTTTCTTTCAAGTTTCTATACTCTACTTTTCAATTTTTCAAACAAAATTGTCATATTGTCATATATTAAACTCTGTTTACAAGTTTGGAGGGGAGAAGAGTAAAAAAATAGAATAATTTTTTAAAAAATAATTTTATATAAAATGATTAATAAATATTTATTATTAATATATTTTTAATATTAATATTACTTTAACTTGTTTTTAAGCAAGAGGGATGCATATGGTAGTGACTAAATATTTTGACATCATAAATAGATTAAATATTTTGACATAAATTTTAAACGAAACAAACTTTTCATCGTCCTTTTTATTACTAAATATCTAATCATGTAAGTCAATTTGTTCGGGACAACTCATTTTACTTTGAGTTCCATGCTAACTCAAACATTTTTAAATGTAGAGGCTACCTCTAAGGTGCTACTTAATGGATCTAGGCATGAAAACAGAGCGAGATGGAGCTCGTTTAATCACATTTAGACTTGCTCCTGCTTCCCAAGCTTAGATACGCCTCCGTCTTAAACTCGTTTGGAGTTAAAAACTATTCACTCGTCTCGCCTCTAACATAAAATGGGTTTTCATGTACCCGCCCCATTCCATCCGAATAAATTGAATATTTTTTTAAAATATACATTTTTTTCAATAACAATAAAATCAATAGTTAACTAAATAATTGATTATTTTAAAAATAATTATAATGCTTGATAATTTTTATTTAAATTATATATTAAAAAAATACAAAATAATTCTAATAAATATGATATTGTAACATTCAAAAATATAAATGCGTAATAAAAATATTAAAAATATTAAAAATAAACTAAATTTAGTTGGTGATGTGGGGCGGGGCTGGGTGCAGGGCAGGTACTAGCATTCTCCGTCCCCGTCCCCGCCTACACAAATAAAAATCGGGTTTTCTCCGTCCCCGTTTAAATTGAGTTTTCTCTATTAATTTTGGGGCGGGGCCCGACAGAGACAGGTTTATTTATCATGTTTAAGTGGATCTATTGGAGTGATGGACGGTAAAAATTTGACTGCAAGCCTCAGGTGTCATCTCCTAAAGTCCTAAGTGTTATTAACCCTACTTCAAGTGTCAAGCCAACTCCTATAACTTCCTTAGTTTCTAAATCAACAAGTCTCAAAGCATGTTCCTATATAGTTGCTTCAAATTTCTATATTATTTTGAATACTACTTGTAATAATAACACTAGGTACTCTAGTCCTAGCCCATACCTGATTTGACATCATAGACTAGGACAACATCATCATGAGGTCGTAAATCACATTCTGAACAGTGTAATGTTCAAATTCCCATAAAATGTTAACTAATTTTTATAATACATGTTGTTTGGGTAAAACTATTAGGCTCCCTTCTAGTGCATCAACATCTACTTATTTTAAACCTCTATAACTCATTTTTTGTGACCTATGGTGATGTAGGAGGGCTACCTGCGCGTATCGAAGGAGAATCACGTGTCTGAAACCTTAGGGAATAGCAGTTGACACAGTTGGAAATCCTAGGGAATAACAAGCTCTAAATATAGAATAGAAAAACAAGGTTGCAAGCGCAAAACCTGTCAGATAAACTCTGAAGTCCACCAAAAATAAAGAAAAATTCAATTTTTATTGTATGAAAGATAATCCTTATGGCTACGCCAAAGGTCTTTAAACACATAAAATAAAATAACCTTAATGGGCCTTATGGGCCTTTAATCCAAAATAGAATAAAATAAAATAGATATAAATTGCTTAAATACTAAAATAGAAAATTATTTAAATATTAAAATGCTTTCTGGTACACGATTATCCTTCGATATGCGCAGGCAGTCCTCCTACATCATGTGGGGACCGTCTTCTGTTACATCCTCCTATGGTTATACATATTCTCTTACATGCGTGGATGCTACATTTTTCACACAAGGATATATCCCATTAAACTAAAGTCTCATACTCTCACCACATTTGCTCAATTCAAAGCCTTAGTAGAACTTCAGTTGAATCTTAAAATCAAATTTGTTCAAATAGGCGGTGGTGGAGAATTCAGGCCCCTACTCATTTTCTCACCTCAGATTGTGTAACACACAGAGTCACATTTTTCCACACTCACCACCAAAATGGCTAATTAGAAAGAAAACATATACATGTTATATAAATTAGTCTCATATTTTTAGATCAAGCTAACATGTCTCTTAAGTTTTAGGATCATGCCTTTCTTACAACCACTTACCTTATAAACAGGGTTCATTCCCTTTCATTAGTAACAACTGACATTTTGTTTTTCTATATTTCAAGTTTTTCATTCTATAAGTTCTTAAAGGTGTTTGGTTGTTTTCCACACCTAAGAACCTACATTAAAATAACTATGCACTTCAATGAAAATATATTTCTTGGTTACTCTTTCACTCGCAAAGGCTACAAATGCCTTGATCCTAGCGACAATGTGTTTATTTTATAAAATGTAGTTTTAATAAAACTAGCTTTCTTTTTCTCTACTATATCTCCTACTTCTCAGTCAAACATGTCATTGTCAGTTTTTGTCACATGTCATCCATGTTGATGCTCTAACTCAGTTTTTCTCTACTGTCTCAGCCACTCACACAACTGACTCATCTATTCACAATCATACCAGCCAAACCATTCTTTTCACACTCAGTCAACCTATGTCTCAAATTCCAACATCTGAATATGCTACTCATAAATCTCATTACACCATACTAAACCAACATGAAGACACCCAATTAACCCACAAACCTCAATAATACTATTACCATCATAATCCTACTACCTCATCGAATGACAATATTATCACCTTTCATATATTTCCTCCTCACCATACTGAAATTGTGCCCAACTCATAATTCCACACCAACCTTTAATATATACATTATAAATCTTAGTTGAAGCTCATTCTCACTCTACCTCATCCATTCATGCCACCACCATACACGTTCCTATAATTCACCCTCAAAATTCTTATCTTAAGCAAACTAGGTGTTAGTTCCATGGTTCTATGGTTGCTAAATTTTGGCTAAGCATGGTTCTACATGGTTCTATGTTGATGTTGAGTAAGATGTTGCAACATCTGTATCAACTGTCATAGAAGTTTTGTTGTTATGAGTTTTTAACCATATGTCAAAGATAATGTCATGAAATCTTGGTCTGATACAACTATAGGTTATTGTGTTAGTTCTTAACCGATTTATTTTGATTTTATGAGATTCTTTTTGGATATAACTCAGTTATTATTGCCTCCAGAATTGATGTGTCTTCCATTAGCAAACTTTATCACCTTTTTCACTGACTCATCTAACTTGGTGAACCAATCTTTATTACCAGTCATATGGTTGCTACATCCTGAATCTAGATACCACATGTTGGTTTTCTCAATGTTCGACCGAGTGTTTACCATCATCAACACCTCATCTGAGTCACTATCTCCTGCTCGCACATATTGGGCTTCATCACTTTCTTTCGCTCTTGCTGCTTTCTTTCTTTGACAGTCTTGAGCGTAGTGACCAAAACCTTGACAGTTGTAACATTGCACCTCTTTCGTGTTGACTTTCCTCCCAGAGTACTTGTTTCCCACACCTTTCTTGCTCGAATCATCATTCTTGCTTGACTTCTCATCACCTGCAAGATGCTTTCGCTGCTTCAAGTTCTCAACTTTCTTACTAAATCTTGATTGCAATGCTTGTTCAACCACCTTTTCTCTTTCTGAGTTTCTTTTCTTCAATATCATCTCATGAGCCTCCAGTGAAGCTTGAAGTTCTTCTAACTTCATCTTAGATAGAGTCTTGGAATCTTCAATTGTCACTACAATATAGTCAAAATCTACAGTTAGAGATCTCAGTACCTTTTCTATTTTCTACAAATCAGTGATTGTTTCTCCACATGCTTTCATTTAGTTCGTCAGCGTCACAGTCCTTGAGAAGTATGCAGAGATTGATTCATCATCTTTCATGTGCATCATCTTGTATTGCTTTCTCAGCGTCTACAACTTCACCATTTTCAATTTCTCGCCTCTGCCATAGAAGTTCTTTAACTTTTCCCCCGCATATTTCGCTGATTCTTCTTCAATTATCTTCTCGAATACATCAGAGTCCACACACTGATGAATCAAGAACAACGCTTTACAATCTTTCTTCCTTTGATCTTTGTGCACAGCTTTCTGGGCATCCGTCGCGTTTGCTTCCAGCTCCGATACACCATCATTCGAGATTTCAACAACATCTTGAAATCTAAAAATAACCTTCATCTATGCAACCCACCGTTGATAGTTTTCCCATTTAAAAACTCGTAGATTCGCTGGAATTTGTGTTGACGTTGTTGTTCCGTTTGCTATTAGATTCTATCTGAATCGCAACTGAGCTCCTTGATACCAATTTGTTGGAACAAAGGGTTTTCAAGAAAGATAATTTTGTGAAGAAGAAAAATAATAGAATTGAGAGAGAGAGAGAGAGAGAGAGAGAGAGAATGATTATCTAAAACTGTATGAAAATTCTTATTGATTGATATTGTGATTACAAAGAAATGCTCCTTATATAGACACATTTCACAGGGCCAAGAATGTAGACTAAGCAAAGGCCCAAAGAATTCGACACACTCCAACAGATAGCAGAGTAAATCGACATTCTGACTAATTCGACCAACATACACACAATAACTAGTTCGCCTAGCATACAAAGCCAATTCGATTCAACACGAATTATACATTCCAACAGAATGAAATATCCATTTGAAATTTTTAACTAACGAGGCACTAGAAAACTGAGGTATGAGCAAATTTATGTTGTATCTATTAAAGCTTACACTGCTATTCTATTTGTCATGAAAATCAAAATCTAAATTTTGATGATGATGATGATGATTATATTGATTGACCTTTAGTCTACGTTGCTCTAACAATCAAACGCATTTCGCTGTTAATTTATTTTTGATATAAATTTCTTCTATTTCTGTTAAATGATGAGTTTCTTATTGGTTTTATTTGTTCTTCTATCTTATTTTCCTTCAATGATTTGGTGGGATATATTGTTGTGCATATCACAATTCTAGTCAGACCTCTAAATCTATTGAGGATGTTGGTAGTTGGGAAGGGGAGGAAAGCTGGATTTGGGATCTCATGTGGTGGATATCTTTTCTCCTTGATAATCAGGTGACCCTTTTTAGTGATCTTATGCCAATGATTAGCAGCTTTAGTCTGTTGTTAGAGAGTGGCGTGTGGTGGCGTCACTCGAGTGATATGATGTTTATTTTGTGTCCTTTTCTTATTCTAGCCTTGTTTACTGTTATCTTCTCCTAGATCAAAAGGCTTCTCCTGTTGATTTAGTCATCTCATCTATTTGGGTTAGTTAGGCCCCTTCCATAGTTATTGGTTTATCTTGGTAGCTTCTTCGGAACCGTATTCCTACTAGAGATAAATTACTTAGGAGGGGAGTTATTTTGACACCGGGGACTCTCTCTTGCCCCCCTTATGTTCACAGTTTGTCGAGTCCTTATCCCATATCTCCGTCACTTGTGTTGTTGCTTCTATTTTGTGGTATAAGATTTTTAGATGTTTGGGCTGATGTGTTGTGTTGTCTGAGGATGTTATGACTCTTTTCCAAATATTATCTCCTTTGACTAGAGGACCAAGACTAGAGGGGGGTTGTTGATAATTTGACATGTGTCGTAGTTTGCTCGATTTTGAAATATATGAATAATATTATTTTCTCTGATTACTCGGTGACACCAAAAGACGTATGAGACACGAGTATTGCTCTGACTTGAAATTGGCTTATTGTCCGGTCTGTGGGGAACTCATGTATCTTTTTAGCCTGTCTTAAGAACCATGTCATGTTTTTGAGCTAAAGCGGGGTGAGTGGCTTCGGCCTCCCCTAGTGTGTGTTCTTGTTGGTTTCTATGGATTTTTGTGTCGCACTTGTCCTTTTGTAGGAGAGATCTATTTTGGGTTCTTGTTGTTTCTCTGTTTGCCTTTTCCTCTTTTAGGTGGTTAGCTTCCCTCTTTTTTTCGTTTGTTGTGTTGCCTTTCTATTTTTTTCTTGCTGTTATTTTATTGCTAGGTGGCTTGGACTTGCACTCCTTGTGTTGTTTCCGTGTCAATCCTTTGTATTTCTCTAGTTAATGCCTTTTTGCTTATCTTTAATATATTATATTTGTCTTTTAAAAAGGTATAATTGTTAAGGCAATGTTTTTGTGAGATTTAAGAATCATAAAAATTAGTTTAGTTTAAAATTTGATAACTTTTTTATAAGGGATTTAGTTTATTTTAATTTATTTTAGTTTAAAATTTTGATAAAAGTTTAATTTAAAATTTAATAACATTAGTTTAAAACTACTTGAGGGGTATTTACACCTTATTACTATTGTTAAAATATTTGTTGTATTGAGAGTTTCATGTACAATCATAATTAGAAAGAGAAATAGAATATTATATTGAAAAGCAAAACATCCTAATGAAATTAGTTACATTGAAGGATTATTCTAATATGGTCACAACCCTAACTTTAAACTTTTAAACACATTCACAAAATATTAATTATGCCCTTTGTTTCTTTAATTATTTAAAAAATAACTTTACTTAATTATATATTTTGCTTTGCTTTGTATCCGTAATTTTGTGACTATATAAGACTTCATCTACGTTGAATATCATAGATACTATTTATACAGCGGTAAAAAAAAAACTATTTTCTTAACAAATAATTCTCTTCATATATTTTTAACAAATTATTCTCTAACCATTTTCTTAAGACGGAGTCTCTAATATTCTCTGATAGGTTCCCCTCAAAATGAATAATCTTCTTTTTTGAAATGTTCCTTTAAATTTAAAATAGTTTTATCTACTATTATTTTGAAAAATCTTAGTGAGAACGAATGTCTGATAAGTAAGTCCAAATTTTAAAGATTAACTGGTCTTTGATATCAAAATGTCTCATTAATATCTTCTCTTTAAAAATACACTGGTCAGAAAAAACTTTTGATGCCGTGTTGACCCGACATTTATGTACTCTACCTTAATTATTGACCTGATTAATAAATACAAAATTGAACATTAAAATAAATTTAAATTCACAATTTTTTAAAAAATATATATTTTAAAAATAATTTTTATGAAAAATTATTTAAAATAATTTTGAATATTATGTAATTTTTAAAATTATGATATAAAAAATTATACTAAAAAGATAAAATATTTAAAATAATACTTTATAAATAACCATTTAAATAAATTTTTAATTTTATTTTCATTCGAATCTTTTTTATTATTTTATAAATTCTTTATACAATTTTTCAAACAAAAATGTGTAATTGAAGTAAAGCATATTATGAAATTCTTAAAAATAATTAATAAAACAAACATGCCTTAACTTTTTTTTGAAACTATTTAAAAATCAAATCAAATCAAATTTGTTAACATGAGAAAATTAAATAAAGTATGCTATTAATATTGAGCTAGATTAGGACCGCGTAACATGCTATGTACATTTATTTGTTTTATATTGAAATTTTATTTGTAATTAATATTTTTTATCTTTATAGTTATGTTTAATTAATTTATATTTATAATATTTTATTTTAAATTATATATTCAGGATAAATCAAGTATAGTAAAAAAAATATGTTAATTTTTTTGAAAAATAAGTTTTTTCTATTTTTTATCTGCATATTTTCAAATATATTTTATTTTTTCAATGTGATTATATATAATGTTATTAAGATAATTTATTAGATATTTTGAAATTATACACATAACGGTATAACAAATTATGCACAATCCAAATTTTTTTAATATATATTATATTTATTGATATGATTTGAGAGTACGCATATTAAAATATTATATATGAAGTGATATTATACAAAAAAAATTAATTCTTAGAACTTATAATTATAATTAATAATATATGCTTATGAAATGAGACTAAATAAAGAATGAAATAAAATAGTTTTAAATTATATAATTATAATGAAGAAATGTAACTAACTTTTAAATTTAGATTTAATTCACAATATATATTTTTAATTTTTTTTAAAAAAAGGCATGTTATATGTTATATATATTTTGAAAGAAATTTAAATTAAAAAATGAAAATATTTATACAAAATTTTATAAATTTAACTCTATTGGGATCATATTAAGGATATGTGAGTCATATTGTTGATAAAATATTTAATTTTATATTTGTTATTAGAAATAAGTATTTGAAATTATATGTAATTCATTTTATTTTTTATATACATTTAGTTTATTAGTAATGTTGATAGTTTCAAAACTAAGATATTTATTATTGGTATGATTAAATTTTATAACAATCTTTTATTTTTTAAAAAATAAATAAAAAACTATTTTACATCTCTCAATTATTTATATCTCATACTAAAATAAATTAGTTGTTCAATTAATGTGTTTTTTAATTTAAATTATATTTGTTATTATAATTATTATGGATAATGCATATTATTGAGGGGTTGTAGGTAGAATATAAGTCGTTATAATTTGAAATAGTTTATATTTTTTCCTTAAATTTCTGGTTAATTAATATTTTTATAGTGCATAACTTAAAATAATTATTATTGTCATTAGTAAATTTTATAAAAAATTTAAATATTTTTTAGTTATAATTTTTTGTTAGTCATCATATATTTTATTTTATTTTTGAATGGTGTCATCGATTTATATTTGTGCTAGTCTTATGATTTAGCAAAATAGTATTATTAATATTTTAAAAATATTATACTATAAAAAAGTAAAATATATGCATCACAATATAAATAAGTATGAAGACTTTGACTTGTATAATTGAAAGATAATGAAAAATGATTAAAATTAAATTAAAAATTTAAGGGGTGATAATTGTATTTAATTATGAGTAGTTTTTGTGAGGATAGATAATATAAAAAATTATTGTAACATCTTTTGAAGTAGAAGTTAAAGTGATGAAGAAACATTGCATAAATTTGTTGATAGATTCAATTCTAAGAAAAACACATAGAATTTTAATTGATGTGGTAAAAAATATATAATTTTAATTGACGTGACAAAAATAAAATTATATGACATACAAAATGTCGCAATATAATCCATTACTTTAGATTTAATATATATTATAATAGATAGATAATAGATTTCGAATAGAAAAAAATTGTTTTAATGAGCACAAAATATAGAACTGAAACAAAAATGAAAAATGTATATTCAGTTTGAATTTCAGACCAATTAAATTCTATCTAACTTAGATATTATAGAAGAAGAAATATTTTTAATATAAGATGAAGAAGAAGAAGAAGTGTTTTTCTTATTTTCGGTGAAAACAAATTTCGAGCAAAGAGGATCATAAGTTATTGTTCACCATGGATAAAGAAACATCTATTTATGAAATATTTTTGTGAGAGATACACCACATATTTACTTAAAATCTTAAAAAAATAAGTGTGCGAATTCTTTCACTTATATAATATTCAATATTTTATTTTCTAATCAACGTAGAACTTTTTTCTTACCCTTGATTCTCAATTAGACTTACCTACAATATAAATTCATAATAGAAATGACATTGTTGTGAACTTTAAATGCTACTTGTATTGCATTTTTTGTAACAGCCTAAAGTTACTGTCAAGTGAATTATTTGATAGCCTATTCCATTGTCTAGAGTTATCAGTTATGCATTTTTCTGGTGAGTAGAAATTTAATGCAGTTGAAGTGCTTAGATGACATGAAGTTGGACTTGCTGAGCCAAAATTCGAGTACTAAATGAATATTTAAATTTTTAATAGTTAATAAAATTTTTTAAAAAAACATTCTTTTTTTTAATAAGACAAAATTTAGATATAATTTTTTAATTGTGATTGTTATTATTTTACAATAAAAAAATAATAAGTGTAATTTTATATATATATGCTCTGATTCAGGTGAGCTAGCTCTCGTAGTCAAACTCATATAGACTTAAAAATCATTAGATCCCTAAATAAATTTATGATCTTGTAACAATTTAAAATGTCATATTTATTAATATATTTTTTAGTTCAAAAAGACTTGTGACAGTAACAATAAACTTTTTCAAACAATTTTTTTAAAATATGCGTATTGTATGACAGGTTAAGAATATGACAGGTTAAGATTTCATGTCTAAATTTTGGCCAAACACAATTTAAAAACGTTTTTGTTGATTTGTGAGAGGAGAGAGGTGTTGGCATTTGCCACCCACAAAATGACACTATTCATATAGTGCACTAATTGTTATGACTTAA
Source organism: Vicia sativa (assembly GCA_021764765.1). Taxonomy (NCBI): domain Eukaryota; kingdom Viridiplantae; phylum Streptophyta; class Magnoliopsida; order Fabales; family Fabaceae; genus Vicia; species Vicia sativa. Next base: position 246,883,862 of record CM038794.1, on the reverse strand, counting down.
AATACAACTCCACCTCATTATACACTTTAATCTACTCAAGTAAAAAAATAAATTAATAAAGAAATTGTATGAATATTCTGTAACTTTATTAGGTGGTAAAGGCTCGGTCCATTGGACATATACCTATTTTATCCGTATTTTAGTGTAGGACGGATCAAGAATTTTGGTTCTCACACTTTAAAGTGATCTCTCCATTCCGTCAGTCCGTTTTTCTGCATGCTTTTGCGTGCACAAGCATTAACATAAAATTTTGTATTATAAGATCTACAAAATGCAGTGTCTGCCGCCCGCACTCATTTTTTTGCAGAGCAGCTTAGGTTTTAGACCTTCATTTTCAACTACGTCCACCTCGCCCCACCTTCTTCTTCTTTTTTGCGGATTTTTGCAGGGCGGGTCTAAACGCGGTCCCACCTCCTTTTTTTGCGGGCTTTTGCGGAGCGGGTCTAAACGGGGCGGACATGGCCGTTTGCCACCCCTAAACTTCATTAATAAACGTTGTCTGTAAACTTAAATTTGTGTGAAACTTTGTTTCTACTCGTCTCATATCGTTTTCCATTTCCAACAGCACAACTCGTGAGGTAGCAATTGAGTAATACATTCACAAACGTACCGTCCCTGTCTCAAGTTAATACATATACACACTGTTCAAATATTATTCCTGTTACTCTGCATGTGGTTGTGCCTTTTCCAAACAGAAATTATGAATAATCGACCAAATACAACAACTTGCATCCAAATTGGTTTACAAAATCCTAAACTTCATAATTAATCTTGGTTAAATTGTTCTTTAGCCCAAAAACAGACATAATATTTGAATGAAACATCATATAAAAATCACGCATAATATTGGTATGTGTGTGTAACATCTCATTGAAAGAAAACACAACAATAGAAAGAGTTTAAACTTTCGAGCGTTTGTTTGTTTTCAACGGTTACAGAAATTATTTGTAACTTTCCTAAGTGCTAAAGGAGTGAGCCAGTCAAAAAAGAACAATAAGGTAACAATCCGACAAAATCAGAGCTTTTTTCCAACATCTGTCACTGTTTTCCTTTCAACCGTTTGTATTCAAACACACAATTCTCAAACAAGTCAAAGGTGCAACTTGGTAATTATGTTCCAACTCAGTGTCCAATTCCACTCTTTCCTTCTATTTAAGCATGCACACACACTTCTCTCTCACATTCAATCCATACCCTTCAAATAGTATTCCAAATCATCACTCTTCTCTCCCTTCCTTTGCTTCCAATCCAAGTAAAAATTCTTCATTATGCAAATTATGCTCAATTCATTTTGACCAAGACACCATCATCAACCACAGAAAACTAAGTGATCCATCCTCCAATTATGATTCTTAGGTATGTAATACTATTACTACTCATCATACCTTTCCCCCCATTATCTAAGTTCATGAATATCACCATGCATGCATGTTCCTTAAAATAATCATACTCATATGAAATTAATACTAGTACTCTCTCTATAAGTCAAATTTATCACTCATATCCCCCCTGCAAAAGTTGCATCATTTTCATATAGTGAGACTTGCCCCATACTTGTTATTATATATGCATATTCTTTCTTATCAATAAGATATTTATAAAGTTGCATTAATCATTTTGTGCACCTTTTACAGCTTGGGATCCGAGGAGTTAAATACAAAGCAGATACAAATCTGATTCAAGAACACATGGCCAAAGAAACTTCAACAATGTTTTCAAAGTTACTCATGCTTATTTGCCTTTTCATGTTCATGCTCAACTTCCATTCATCCCATGGAGAACAACAAGAGTTTGAGCTACTTTTATCCTTCAAGTCATCCATCCACTATGATCCTCACAACTTTCTCTCCAGCTGGGTCAATACTTCCTCAAACACTATTTGCAAGTGGGACGGGATAACCTGCGACAACTGGTCGCACGTTAGCACCGTGTCACTCTCAGGTAAAAACATCTCAGGCGAGGTTTCCTCGTCCATGTTCCAGCTTGCACACGTTACAAACCTCGACCTCTCCAACAATCAGCTTGTTGGAGAAGTCGTCTTCAACGCTCCATTTCTATCTTCACTTCTTTACCTAAACCTTAGCAACAACAACTTCACTGGCCCCTTACCCCAATCCTTATTTTCGTCACCGTTTATCAACCTCGAAACTCTTGATCTCTCAAACAACATGTTTTCAGGCAAAATACCAGACCAAATTGGAGTACTTTCAAGCTTAACATATCTTGACCTAGGTGGCAATGTTTTGGTTGGAAAAATTCCAAATTCCATCACCAACATGACAAGTTTAGAGTCCTTAACTTTAGCTTCAAACCAATTAATTGGTGAGATTCCAACCAAGATAAGCCTAATGAAGAGATTGAAACTGATTTACTTGGGATACAACAATCTCTCAGGTGAGATTCCAAACAACATTGGGAACTTACTTTCTTTGAATCAACTTGATCTTGTTTACAACAATCTCTCCGGACCAATTCCTGAATCACTCGGAAACCTCACCAACCTTCGATATCTCTTTCTCTACCTAAACAAACTCACCGGCCCAATTCCCGAATCCATATTCCAATTGAAGAATCTTAATTCACTTGATCTCAGTGATAACAATCTTTCAGGAGAGATTTCAAACCTCGTTGTCAACCTTGAGAAACTAGAGATTCTTCATCTTTTCTCAAACAACTTCACCGGTCAAATTCCAAACACAATAGCATCCCTACGTCACCTTCAAGTTCTTCAGCTCTGGTCAAACAAACTAACCGGCGAAATCCCACAAACACTTGGAATGCACAACAACCTCACAATTCTCGACCTCTCTTCAAACAATCTCACAGGCAAAATCCCAAACAGTTTATGCGCCTCTGAAAATCTTCACAAACTCATCCTCTTTTCAAACTCTCTCAAAGGAGAAATTCCACATGGTTTAACCTCATGTAAAACCTTGCAAAGAGTGAGACTCCAAAACAACCAATTGTCAGGGAAACTACCATCAGAAATCACCCAATTGCCTCAGATATACTTACTCGATATCTCCGGAAACAAACTCGCCGGAAGAATCAATGACAGAAAATGGAAAATGCCATCACTTCAAATGCTTAATTTCGCTAACAACAATTTCACCGGAGAATTACCAAACTCTTTCGGAAGCAACAAACTCGAAGGATTGGATTTTTCACATAATCAACTTTCTGGTTCCATTCAAATCGGTTTCAGAAAATTACCGGAACTCGTTCAATTGAAACTCAACAATAACAACCTCAATGGAAAATTCCCTGAAGAAATCTTCAAATGCAAGAATCTTGTTTCTTTAGATTTAAGTCATAATCAACTAACCGGCGAGATTCCGGCGAAACTCGCCGAGATGCCGGTTCTCGGTTTACTCGACTTATCGGAGAATCAATTTTCCGGCGAAATTCCGAAGAGTTTAGGAAGCGTTGAATCGCTTGTTGATGTTAACATTTCGTATAACAATTTTCATGGAAGTTTACCTTCCACTGAAGCTTTCTTTGCAATCAATGCAAGTTCAGTCGCCGGTAACAAACTCTGTGACGGTGATGACGGAGACGGTGACAGTTCTAACGGTTTGCCACCGTGTAAAAGTGATAATCAGATTACTTCAACGACGGTGTTTGTTTTGGTTTGTTTTGTGTTAACGGTTTTCGTTACGTTAAGTGGTGCTGTGATTTTCGTGCGGAGAAGGACGAAGAGTTTTGAAGTACGAAGAGTGGTTGAAAATGAAGATGGTTCTTGGGAAGTGATTTTCTTTGATCATAAAGCTTCGAAATCGATTAAAATTGAAGACGTTTTGTCTTCGGTTAGAGAAGGAAAAGTGATTACGAAAGGACGAAACTGGGTTTCGTACGAAGGGAAGTGTTTATCCAATGATATGCAATTCGTGGTGAAAGAAATAAGTGATACGAATTCTGTTTCGGTTAGTTTCTGGGACGAAACGGTGGCGTTTGGGAAAAAGGTTAAACATGCAAATATAGTTAAGCTTATTGGAATGTTTAGGTGTGGTAAAAAAGGGTATTTGGTTTATGAATTTGAAGATGGGAAGAGTTTAGGTGAAATTATGCATGATTTGAGTTGGCAAAAGCGAATTAAAATCGCAGTGGGGATTGCGAAAGCCATTAAGTTCTTGCATTGCGAATGTATGTGGATTGGATTGTTTAATGAGGTGTTGAGGGAGATAGTTCTAGTTAACATAAAAGGAATTCCTCGCCTTCAACTCAATCTTCTTGGAATCGGAACATCCTTTATCAGTGTTAAAGGTTTCGTTTCATCATCTTACATTGCTCCAGGTAATCATTTAATTATCTATGTAACATGATATCTCTAAAAATTGTCTATATATCACCACGCCTCTATAAAAATATATCAATATTAGTCTTAATATTAGACATCAACACAAACAATACACTTATATTTATAATTATGTCAATCCATATTTTTTAAATTACTGTTAATGTCGATGTGATATGTGTTATATTTAGTCTTATGTTGTGTGAATTTTATGTTTTCATGTGATATGTGTTATATTTAGTCTTATGTTGTGTGAATTTTATGTTTTCAGAGGAAAGGATCAGAAAAGAGGTGACTGAGAAGAGTGAGATATATGGTTTTGGAGTTATGTTGATTGAGTTATTAACGGGAAGAACTTCTGAGGACATAAAAACAATTCAAAAAAAGAACAATATTGTTGAATGGGCCCGTTATTGTTACACTGACTGTCATCTTGACATGTGGATTGATCCAATTATAATGAAGGGTGGAGATTTATCGACATATCAAAACGACATTGTTGAGACTATGAATCTTGCACTGCATTGTACTGCAGATGATCCCACCACGAGACCATGCGCAAGAGAAGTGATTAAAAAATTAGAGGTTGTTCACCGTAATAGAATTACTTTTTGCTGATATTTTTGTTTGAGTGTTTTTTTTATCTTTGTAACGGGCTTTTTGAAAATTTTCTACTTTGTTGCCCTTTGATTTTCATTTTTTTCTTCTTTTACCTATTTGATTTGGTTAAAGTTTTTAATTAGTTTTTATAGCTTAAGTGAGATTGAGGAAGGAATATATTATTAGGGAGATGTTTGGTTGATGTTTTATATGCGAGGCATGCTTGAAATACTTATAATGAGTGTAAGAGTAAAGTAAATGTAAATAAATCAAATATTATTAATAAATTATTGTATGAAATCTTGTCCCAAAAATTTAATTATATGAAACCGATGCGACAATGTCTAAATAATTTGTGTGGTCCTTCTCAAGACATCTACATTTTAAATATAAAGGAAAAAATATTAACTTTTGAAACAGTGAAGTTGTCATTACATATTTATATATTTAAGGATTTAAAGTTTTGAACAACATAAAATTTCAAACAAATACATATTTAACAATCACTTTTATATTTAGTGAGTTTGAATAAAAGAGAAAATAATAGATTTACTGACCGTGTAAAATTAATAATTTTACACCATAATTCAATTAGTGATACACATTTTACCATGTCATTATGACAATTTTAAAAAATTTAGATAATTTAATAGATTCATGATTTTTTATCGGAGGAACGTGTAAAATTACACAATGTTCATTAAACTCTCGAACAAACATCCATATTACAATACTTAATTTTAAAATATATTTAGTCTTACACATAGACACAAATGACTTAGTAATGTTTTGCATGTTTAGGTTAAATTGTTGAGTTTAATGGTAGTGAGATGTAAAAATTATTACACATACAATATTTTAAAGTATCACATCATAAAAGTATTTTAAAATTTTCAGTGTGATTTAATATTTTACATAATTATTATTAGTTGACAGTATAAAAATATTATTAGTTGACAGTATAAAAATATTTTACACGATCAGTATATCATATTTTTTCTCTAAATTGTTATTCATATATGTATATAGAGTTGTCAAATTAGTCGGCCCGATAGACCAGCCCGAACCATATTTCAATATTATACTTTTAATTTTATAAAAGAAATGTAATAGATAAAAACTATTTAACATAAATATTTATCAAATCTACATCCATATATATATATATATATATATATATATATATATATATATATATATATATATATATATATATATATATATATATATATATATATATATATATATATATATATATATATATATATATATATATATATATATATATATATATATATATATATATATATATATATATATATATATATATATATATATATATATATATGTGTGTGTGAACAGGGACAGAGCAGCTTTGGAGAGGGTTCAACTGCACCCCGTGGTTTTTCCATAATACAGCTAATAATCTTATAATTTTCTATCTTGAACCCCTCAAAACTTTCAACTTTGCACCTGTAACTCAAATGTTTGACAATTGTACTTCTATTATTTTCTACTTTAATGACTCTTCTACTTTATTTAATGACTGACGTATATTTGTTTTTACTAGTAAAACTAGTCTTTGTTTTAACTAATGAGACTAGAAGTACAGAAAATGTAGTACTTCAATAAAAACTCTTGCATTTATTATTATTATTATTATTATTATTATTATTATTATTATTATTATTATTATTATTATTATTATTATTATTATTATTATTATTATTATTATTATTATTATTATTATTATTATTATTATTATTATTATTATTATTATTATTATTATTATTATTATTATTATTATTATTATTATTATTATTATTATTATTATTATTATTATTATTATTATTATTATTATTATTATTATTATTATTATTATTATTATTATTATTATTATTATTATTATTATTATTATTATTATTATTATTATTATTATTATTATTATTATTATTATTATTATTATTATTATTATTATTATTATTATTATTATTATTATTATTATTATTATTATTATTATTATTATTATTATTATTATTATTATTATTATTATTATTATTATTATTATTATTATTATTATTATTATTATTATTATTATTATTATTATTATTATTATTATTATTATTATTATTATTATTATTATTATTATTATTATTATTATTATTATTATTATTATTATTATTATTATTATTATTATTATTATTATTATTATTATTATTATTATTATTATTATTATTATTATTATTATTATTATTATTATTATTATTATTATTATTATTATTATTATTATTATTATTATTATTATTATTATTATTATTATTATTATTATTATTATTATTATTATTATTATTATTATTATTATTATTATTATTATTATTATTATTATTATTATTATTATTATTATTATTATTATTATTATTATTATTATTATTATTATTATTATTATTATTATTATTATTATTATTATTATTATTATTATTATTATTATTATTATTATTATTATTATTATTATTATTATTATTATTATTATTATTATTATTATTATTATTATTATTATTATTATTATTATTATTATTATTATTATTATTATTAAAAAGTTTCAAACAATAGGATGGAATACCTGTTTGCCCAATTATTTATGTAATACCCAACTACTATGTTAGAATAATATAAAGATTAATATATATGATACATAATATTTTATTATTTAATAGCACCTAGCACCGTAGTTCTATATTTAAAATTTAGGTTTTTGGTTCTCTAATATTTTATACAATATTAATATAATATTAGCCAACATTTAAAAAAAACTTATGCACTAATATTAAAAAATAGTTATTTAATAAAATTATATAATTATAAATATTTTTTTATATCATAATTAGTATGTTGAGTTATATTGTATATCTCATATATTTACCACAATATCAAACATGCATTAAATTTAAATTTAATACTATCTACATAAAATAAAAAATAAAAAATGAGATCGTATTTTTTTAAGATATTTTGCGGTTCAGTCCGTACTACATTAATGAATTTATGGGTTAATTCGATGGGTCGGATCTATTTTAACAGCTCTATGTGTGTATATATCAAACATTTTTCTCTTTATTGAATAAAGGTATTATTTTCTTTATTCTTCTAATGATATATGTAACTCATATCTTTAAATTGTGACTTAAACATAATCCCCCAAAATCTAGTTGAAAGAGTAACGTCATTCCAAAATACAAATATAAATTCAATAATACTATTTACTTTATTTGTAAGATATATGGAGATTTGAAATTAAAAACTAAATTATAATATAAATATAATTTTAAAGTTAATAACCAATTATCCCATATTATATAGGGAGAATTCTAAAAATAACGTCATATGATTTTATCTTTTTCTATTTAACGTGGTGTTGACAAGTAATTTTTAACTAGGGAAGTGTTAACAAGTAATTTTCGACAATGGTTATCCCTTAATGGGATGTGTCGACCAAGTTGAAAAATATATTAATCAAGAACGATGGTCGACCAGTTTCAAAGGCATGTTTGACATATACAAATGTCGATAGACAATAATGAGTAGCGACAAGAGCAGTTATCAACTCACAAGCCTGAGGATGTTTCAAAGCAGTTTATGCCAATTCTCCATGAATTCCTACGTGGGACTAGTAACTGTCGATGGTTACACGCGTAGAATTTCTATTTAAGCAAACATTTGTATTTGTGTTAGGGGTCACATTTCTTCACATTTAGAGCATTACACTCAAAGTATCTGTAACACTCTTTTTCTAATCCCAAATAATATAACATATATCAGAGTAAAATAGCATGCATACATACAAAGGGTGTCACATGTCGTTTTCTACACATTAGAAAACCAACAAAGCAAGTATTAACATGCACCTGGTCATAATCATAACACATATTTAAATCTCATGCTTCAACAAAATATGCATATCACAGCGGAATATTTCTTTTCTCAGATAATATCAATGATTATATCTCATACTATAACCATTAAAATATCATAATAATGAATTCATAACATAAACAAGTCACATGAATTCAAACATCGGCACCAAGCCACATCAACATAGTATCTCAACATGTAAATCCAAAACAATGAGAATACATAATAATTTCTCATAACAAACATGAGTTCAAATAATCCCTGTGTTACATTACCAGAGCAATGACTCACTACTTAGAATAAGGATAAGCTAACTAATCCTCTTGACTAGTCTCGTGCGAAGCACCACTATCCTCAGAACTTGCACGATGTCGCATAGAATATCATATACAACAGAAGGGTGAGAATTTGAATCATTACCAAAATGTATATAATTATAAGTAATATAGAAACAAACATCTAATTAATAATTCTCTACACTTCATGTGATATTCCATACAACATAAACATCGTCAATATAACAGATAAAGTAGTCATTTAACCAATTATCACATCTTACAATTCTCATACACATTCGCCAATAAGACATAGACTCCTATGTAAAATGAATGTGACTCAATGCATATGGTACCATTTGTGAACCCAAAGTTTCACCACTTGCTATTTCTAATTAAGGATCAAAGTCAACTCATATGAACCCCAAGTTTCACCAGTTGCTATTTCCAATTAAGGATCAAAGTCAACACATGTGAACCCCAAGTTTCACCGCCTCTATTTTCAATCAAGGATCAAAGCCCCATGTGAACCAAATATTTCACCACTTTCTATTTCCAATTAAAGATCAAAGTCGATCATGTATGCATGTGCAATTCATCAACAACATATGCAAATTAAGATTTCCCACCAATCCTAATTTATCAAGCATATCACAATAATTCAACACCTTGAATTATTCACCAATTGCACAACAACATACATCATGGTATTATCATCAACAAAATAATACATATAGTATTTCCATCATTACACAATCACAATTAGCAAATAACAACGCTACTAACTCATGTTATTCATATTTCACCAATTTCATGACACACATATACATATACACATGTCATTACACACAAATCACATAATTATCCAACCATCCAACTCCAACAAACCTAGTTCTATCATGTAGGTTATTTCATTACTTTCTTACGATTCGAACGGCGCCTAAAACGGAGTTAGGGTTAAAAAGTTATGGCCGTTACAAAATTATTAGAAAAAGCTGCCAATGAGTCGACGCAAGTAATTTGTGAGTCAACGCAAAGAAATCAATGAGTCGACGCAAAAACTACATGAGTCGATGCAAGTATTCTAAACAGTCCTTCTCAACCTTGCTGGATGTTACGTGCTGACCCACCCAGAATCATAGGTCGACGCAAGTCACAAAAAGTGTTTTTCTACATGTTTTTTCTTAAAAACCACACGAATTTCCTTTATCTAAACACCCTATTTCATTACCCATAATTGTTACCACCAATTTAAACCATAATCTATCATTCTAACATAATAATACTCGTCCTATTCCATTCAACATCTCAATTTCTATAAATTTCATAGATTTTTACACAAACCCTAACATGTGAAATTCTTAGATCTAGAAATTGAAATCAACAACAAAACCTATCATACTACCAATCACTACCCAACAACATACAAGATAATAATAAGTATTCTCCCTCTTACCTCTTGAAGATTCAACTTCTAGGGTTTCTTCTTCCTCTTTTCCTTTTTCAACTATTCTCTTCTATTCTACTCTTCTTTCTCTTATTTTGTGTTATGACAACAATAACTATCTCCTCCTCTTACTACCTATTCTCTTAATGGGATTAACTCACTTATCCACATCAATTCTAATAATTAGGCTCATTACTAGGTAATTACTATCCTTACCCTTAAATTTCAATTATTCAAATATCACATATATTCAAATAATCCAAATATTCACCAAATCACACAATTTAATTAATTACCATATAATATAATAATTAATAAATAACTATTAAAATTTTGGATGTTACAGTACCCGCATCTAAAAGAGAAACAAGTTCAGACTTAACAATGTATGAATGCTTCCACATTTTAATTCAAAGCAATTTCTAGTTTTCATTTTAAATTACAAATCTTGTCATTTATTTTCCTTTACTTTGCAACTGTCCTTTCCTTTTTCCTTTTTATACCTTCGAATCTTATATCAATCAGTCTCGACCAAAAACACTCAAAACACTGTCTAGGATTATTGTAGTCGATCCTGCAAGTAACCTTTAATAAGAGGCTAGAAATTGTCTATGAAACATAAATAGGCACACCCAGTGGGACACATTGTGTTTGAGTCAGTCTCGTTTCGTGCATGAAATTGAGAAGTGGGAGAAAAATGGTCGATCCCAGAAATCAGAATCCAAATGAGGAACCGCCCCATAGGAGGAAATATCAGTGCGGCGGCGAGTGTGGCTTCAAGTTCTGTGGTTGTGTCTTCGAATGTCCCGAACATAGTTACCACAACTCATCCAGTAATTGCAAGATCAACAATGGTCACAACTTATGGGCAGTATATTCCTAGTTTTGCAAAAGATACACACAATGGTGTGGTTCCAACTTTTAGGCAGTATGTGTATAGTTTTGTAAGAGATATGCATAATGTTGAACACGAATTCAGAATGCCAACATCGAAGATGGAAGACATGCATAGTAGTAGTTCGACATTTGGTGAAAACTCGCGTCATGGTTTTCCCAATATCATGATCCAGGGCCATTGGGAAATCAATTTGGTCGGTCGACTAGATTTGGATTTCCCCGCCAAATCAAGCATACTTTAACCCCAAGTATCGTTGTCATCCTGAGGTAGCAGATGGATGAAAGTAACCATGAGATGGTCAATATGCTTACTCAACATATGAGTATATCATATTAAGACAAGTGATCGAGAATTCGGTGAAGAGTTATCAGACTTTAGCAATGCAAATGAATCACAACAGTGATTTCCTTGGTGCCTCAAAAGCGCCAATTCGACAAGCTACACAACCCTCACATGAGGAACCAGTGTGGTATGAGGAGGTGGTCGATGAAACAGTCGTACAAGAACCACCAATTCCCCAACGTGTCAATCTTATATTTAGGGTGGTCCAGCAACCCCCAACAGTAATAGTGTCAGGCAGGTTCGACGAGAAGTAGTGGCTGGGGAACATAACCTAGAAGCCATGTCGAACGAATTATGGTTAGGAATAAAATGAATATTGGCTGTCAGAGGACTACGTATATCTCACCATTGCCATATTTTGTTTTACAAACGGAGTTACCAAGAGGTTGGAAACTCCCGAAATTCACTAAGTTTGCAGGGGATGTCGAAGAATCCACTGTTGAACACGTTGCCATATACCAAACGGAACTTGGCGACTTAGTAGTCGATGGGGATTTGAGGATGAAGTATTTTTCCAACTCCCTCACAAAGAATGCGTTTACTTGGTTTACAACGCTTCCTCCACAGTCGGTCCAAACATGGACGCAGTTGGAGAAATTGTTTCATGAACAATTTCACATGGGGAAATCCAAAATAAGCCTAACAGAATTATCCAGTGTTAAACGAAAGAGCATTGAGTCACTAGACCAATACCTTAACAAGTTTAGACTTCTGAAAACACGATGCTTTACACAAGTCCCTGGACACGAGTTGGTCGAAATGACTGCAAATGAATTGGAGTATTCTATTAGAAATAAATTATTAGATACTCAATTTTGAAAAATATAGCTCAATTGACTATCAAATTTCGACTAATCGAACGTTTGAAAACTGAGAAAATCAAACCAAATAAATACGACAAAATAAATTAAAATCTATAACACAAATTATAAATTTGGTCAATTGAGTAAAAGTAAAGTCGCTGAATCTATAATAGGTTTCATAAGTTGTTTTTATTATAAGTTAAATTTTTGTATAAGATGTTTTTATAAATTATTTTGGACAACAACCTACAAAGGAGATAAGATAAGAGTGAAGAATTTGCCATAACATGATCATGGAAATTAGAAAGTGAAATATTTGTTACTTCACCAAGAGTGCAGTGGAATCGAAACATGACAGCACTTGCATTGTGGTGGGACCCCATTTTATTCGCGGTTTCACTGGGTTTTATTTGTCCTAACCTCAAACATTCTGTCTTGTTTCTGAAAATTTGCCACAGAAAAGAAGAAACAGTGTTTGGAACATTTTGATTCTCCCATGCTTATTCTCCTCATTTCATATTTCAAAAGTGAACTTCTTTTAGAAAAAGTAGAGAGATTGTTATATTTTGAAGAGATATCTATTCATTATTTACATATTTAATTAACATATAACATTTTACATGCAATATATTTAAGATATTGCTGCGACCTAATCATGCAATTCACATTCAACGTTCCGATTGTCATAATAATAGTAAAATCACAATTTTGTTTTGCTTTTTTGGTCTGAATGCAAACTTTAAAAGAGACCTTTAAGCAAGCCTATGATTGTAGGACTGATGCAAGAGACATTTACTTTGATTTCATCTTTTTGGGAGATCACTCCTCTCTTTTTTTTCGTTCTTGATGCAACTTTGAATCTAGGGTAATGGCTTCATATTACCATTAATAGCTGATTATGGGTATCATGGTCTTCTTCCATATAATTAACATTAAATCCTATAGTCATATACTAACAAATTGTGTTACTTTCCGGACTAAAATATAAGTCATTTTGTAAAAAGAAAAAAAAATCTAAACTATATATTAATTTGAAATTTTAATGCAAATATTATTGATATTTTTTTTAATATATCTTCTATTATTTATTATTTCAATTCTTTAAATTTATTCTTTACAGATAATAAATAAAAAATAATTTTATAAATTTGTATATAATTTCTCTTTCCTGTATAAAATTAATTATGTTTCTTAATTTGTGTGAAATTTTATAAATATTTTATAATTTATAACAAAACAAGTATTTAATAAGGGCAATTAAGTCAAATATATTACTCAATTACCTTTGTTAAGTATTTGTGCATATACACGGATACACAATTACTACAAAAATACTATATTAACTATTGAAATATTTTAAATCTGACCCGACTTGGAGAGTAGACGGGCTAGAAATATTAGCATATCATAAATGCAATAGATGTATAAAAATTAGTATGATCCGTCTCGTCTATCGATTAAAATAATAATTGATGAGTTTGTCTGAGTCGGAAGATTGTATTTGTTTATATAAACACAATTTGAGGTAGTGGAAAAAATAAAATAAAATCAATCAACTAAAAATATTATATTTTCATATTCTTAAGAATCTTACTCATTCATCAATTCTTGGAATCAATCTATCTCTTTATTATAAAGTTAGTTCTTCTTATTATTTAATTTCTTTGTTCGAAATTACTACAAAATACTATATTAACTATTGAAATATTTTAAATCTGACCCGACTTGGAGAGTAGGCGGGCTAAAAATATTAGCATATCATAAATGCAATAGATGTATAAAAATTAATATGATCCGTCTCGTCTATAAATTAAAATAATAATTGATGAGTTTGTCTTTGTATAAACACAATTTGGGGTAGTGAAAAAAATAAAATAAAATTAATCAACTAAAAATATTATATTTTCATACTCTTAAGAATCTTACTCATTCACCAATTCTCTGAATCAATCTCTCTCCTTATTATAAAGTTAGTTCTTTTTATTATTTAATTTCTTTGTTCGAATTAAATTACTTATTTCATCTTATTCTTACTTAAGTTTGATGTTACACTTTTGTTTTTTGTTTTGTATTTATCATTTATCATTGGGTTTAAATAATTTTGCTCAAGGTTTTTTAGATCTGTTATTTTGATTTTTTCGAGATATAAATTGTGTTTGTGTTTTTTTCGAGATGTCAAATTTAAATACTATAAAATAAATAAGTTTTGTGTTGTCTTAATGAATTCAAATTTTTTGTTTGCTTTTAATTAGACCATTCGTCAATGAGACTTCTTAAATTAGTCGATCTTAACGAAATCAATTATTTTTAGAAAAACAATTTTGAGAGTAGCTAGTAATTATTTCAAACCAAGCTATTTTTTTAAGAAAAGTATGAAATTTATTGACCCTATATAGACAAAAAAAAAAAAATGTAATTAATTGCACTATAAGCATAAGGACTTAAAAACTAACTTACTTTATTTACCAAAAAAATATTCTTAAATAACTTGATTTGGGTTACTATATGATTATTTAGACACAAAACACACTCCACCTATTGAGTAAAAGTATGACTATGGGTTGAGGATATTCTCAACCATGCCGGACCACAAACTTTCTATAGTGCCTCACTTTTCTTCCATCTTGTAACTTTCTTTTTCTAAAAAAATAAAAATTTCCCTTTTTTACTCAACATTTATTTTCCACGTTAGAATCTCTAACTAATGATGGTTGTGCAAGAATCCTTTTCCTTTTTGTTGAATAAAACTGATCTCAAAGGTGTTTCCACAGTTAGAAGATTCGATCAATAAAGATGATGAGTCTAAACATAAAAATATAAACCAGCTCATGATCTCTTACAATATGTTTGTTCTTGGAGACCATGCAAAAGTTTGTTTGGCTTCATTCTTTCAAGTCAAAAAAGCCTCTTTCTCTTGGATTTTGTTATGTAAAGTCATCTTCTTTGGTTATCTTTAGTGGTATGAAGTGATTAAATTCTTATTGTCTTTACATTTTTCTCGATCACTTTTGTTTACTTTTGTAGATTGGTCACAACAAAAAGAAGTTCTTTCATGTTTTGGTTTTGCAGCAGGATTTTGTTATTGGACTTTAATGATGATGATCTTTGATACACGTGCAAGTGGAAACCATTAGATTTGATATTGTACTTTGCACACATATATAAACCTAATTGACTCCATTTATAAAGATCATAGTAGGTAAAAAGGATTGCGTAGCTAGTGCGATTGAGTATTGACCGATGCATTAGAAAAGTTAGTATGAAAGCTATTTTCATGGTTGAGCGTGAAAACCAAATCACTTCTTCAAATAAGGGGCTGTATAGTCTTGAGAATATATGGATAAAAAGTGAGGATACTATGTTTGTTATAAAATTGAAAAAAAATATTTTTAAATATAAACTTCCTATAAATTATTCTCATATTGAACTGTTGAAGGATGGGAAAGTAAACTTTTCCATAAAATTTTATATAGTTTTCAAAATAAATAAATTAAAATTATAAAATTTCTTAGAAATAATAAAATGTTTGTAAATAAATTTACAAAATAATTTTTTGGAATAAATTTTCACATCTATTTTTTTGAGATAGTAATTCTTGAAAATAATTTTTGACACCATGAAACAAACGCCCCCTAAATGTCTTAATTTTTTATATGTATGTGCCTGAAATTTGTATAATATATCCTCTCCATTTTTATTTATAAATAATTTTTAAATTTTTAAATTTATTAAACAAATGATATATTTGATTTATATATAAACTAAATATATCAATTATTATTCAATAAATTTTAAAAATTAAAATTTGTTTATAAATGAGAATGGATGAAGTAAGTTGAAAAAGTCATACAAGTATTTTTTTTTTTTTTAAAAAAATTTTTCTCAAAATTACATGTTATTTAGTGTTGTTTTTGTAAAACTTGATCACTGATATAGTAACTCAGATCTCTCTTCTTGTAATAATAATGAATAAACCTACAAATTAATAAATATACTATTCTTAAAGATTTATCCGACTCATAAGCATAAATTCTCTAGAATTCAACAAGATCTTCTCAAATTTTCACTTATGAATTTGAGCTATCAGAACAATAAGAAATATTCTTTTAGATCAATGGTAGATACAAAACAAAAGAACAAAAGAAGTATAAAAGAGATTATTCCAATTAACACGTTAAGTGTTTTTTATTATTCTCTATTGTCCGAAAGTAAGAGAGTATGTATATATAAGATAGGGAGAGAAATAATGTTTAATGACTTGGACTAAGTCAAATCAATATTATAATAAATTTACGATTGATCATATTAATTTATTCTATAAATTATATACATAATAATAAGCGTCTGTGAATTTTTTGACTGATCCACTTGAGGGTAGATCGACACTTATGCCAACAGATGTTTTGGTGTACGGGTGGCTAGGAGGAAAACATACTTGTGTTGACTTGACATGAGTTTCTCCACTGGTGGACTTGAGGGATGGTGGTTTTACTGTGGGACAGACAGCTCTCAAAGCTGCTTCCAGTAAAGTGGTCAAACATGAAAAAACGTGTTATGAAAATCAATATGTTTTTATACCCTTTGACTTTGACACTTTTGGTTTCCTAGCACCAGAAGCAGTTAATCTTTTACAGAGAATTCAAAGGCTTATAATAGTAATGTTGTATCTTCTAGGTCTATAGATGTAATTTTTAAGAGGATTGATTTTGCGATCCAAAAAGGAGTAGCGGCGTAGTTTGTTGTTCGTTTGCCTTCTATTTATGAATTGACCTAACTATTATATTGTTAATAAAATTTTAACACATTCAAAATAAATAATAGTAATAAAAATATTAATAATAATTTTCTTTCAAAATATTTTTTATTTTTGTCACTTAAAAAGTTGAGACAAAAGCTATTTAAACTTTTTGAAATATTATCAAAATTTACAACACTACAGGTAACATCAAGGTATTTTTACATTCACGTATTTTTATCGAGTGTTCAATTCGATAAAATTGTCCCGTATATAGATAATAGATGTAAATTTTAGTATGACCAAAAAATAGAAAACAACTTTGAGTTGTTTGTAAACAGTATAGTTCAAGATTTTTATTTTATTGATAGTCTATGTCAACATATGTTATCGGTGAATAATGTATTATTCTAAGATAATGTGTTATGATTTTTTATTTTATATTGATAAGGGTTTTCCTATTTATTGCAAGGTTTATTTGAAAACATTTGAGAAACATGCGATTTATTGTAGAGAGTTTTTAAGTTTTATATACCGACACGACTTTATTAAAGATGTCTTGCTTAATATATTTTGAAGGATTGAAATATTCGTGAAGATATAAACATGTGAAATATCTTTGTGTGAACTTAATTGAAGTTTCTCCATTAATAAAATTGATGACTAGATATTTTATTGTCAGACAAACATCTCTTAAAACCACTTTAAATAAAATGATCACGTATAAAAATAAAACATATAAATAATTTGAACCATCAATTTTAATAAAAATATTTTAAACTCGTTTAATATTAGATGTATATATAAAATTTAAATACTACATTAGATATTCTGGTGTAGTGTTTTATATTTTGACATTATTGATGTTAAAGTATATGTGTCGTGTTCCAATATCTCTATCCAATTTCAATGTGTCCTAAACAGATATGTTAAATATATTATAATTAGAAAATTTTAAATATAATTAAAATAATAAAATCATATTTAAAGTTTTAAAATATTAAATGCATGCGTTTTAGAAAATATTTCTATAAATAACTCTTTAACATGTTCCTTTAAGGCACATATTAGTTTTTTTAATGAATTTCTTAATCCACCCCTTAGAGGTGGGATGCACCTCATGAAAACTCAAATATGTCCTTCTCAAAACTGAAAGTTTATTTCCGATTTGTATTCTATTTTGTTGAAACCAGTCAAAATATGGTGTGACCCCTGAAATTGTAAAAAATTGTACCGGAGATTAACTTTCGATATGAAATCGGAAGTATAACTCCGGCCATAGAAGCGGGAACATTGAATTGTATGCCACCTGGATATTTTATATGAAACCGAAAGTTTATTTTTGTCTTTGTCGCGAAGTT
Organism: Vicia sativa; assembly: GCA_021764765.1. NCBI lineage: Eukaryota > Viridiplantae > Streptophyta > Magnoliopsida > Fabales > Fabaceae > Vicia > Vicia sativa. The sequence continues at coordinate 246,865,198 of CM038794.1, read as the reverse complement.
GATTGCTATAATCAGCAACCATGATGATCACCACCATAACACACTTTCTCCTTCAAACATCTCCAAAATCCTTTCCATTGTCAATCCATTTTCCGCTACAAATCCATATTTTTTTGGTTCATCATATCAGAAAAAGCTCAACAAAGAAGAATTTCAGGTAAACATCATCCCTTTTATCCCTCATTCACTACATTAATCTGTAACTTTTTACTGAAAATAAGGTTACGTACAAACAAGAAGTTTATTTCCAGTTTCTGGTTGAACTAAACCGGAAGTTTATTTCTGGTTTTGTCTCTGTTTTGAAATTATGCAGCGGATTTCACTGTGATATGTGTATTTATAATTTTTATCATGTTACATAGGTATGGTGCACCCCGATAACATTCCTAAGCCCGATGTCACTGAAGTTGTATCGCCGATCGTAGTTCCGCCTCGCGTAATTAAGGTGGTCGATGTTCGTGAACATTTTGAAAATGTTCAAGAATTTAAATTCTGGGACGATATGTTGCAGTGGATTCGTTTAGAGGCAACGAGGTTAGGATTTTCTACTGTGATAGTAAGGTCTGATAACGACACTGATAGAAGAAATGCCTTTGTTATTTTGACTTGCGAAAGGAGCGGAAAATATGTGGCTCACATTCAAAATTTGAAACACGAGGAAACCGGCACAAGAAAATATGAGTGTCCGTTTCGGTTGCGTGATTATCTCATGACCAACAATAAGTGAAAGTTTAATGTGATTAGCAGAGAACACAATCATGATTTTAACTCCAAAGTTGGCCGGTCATCTAATAGCATGTCGGCTACTTCCTGGTGAGAAAATTTGTGTTTCTGACATGACTTTGAATTTGGTACCTCCCAAAAACATTCTTGCAACTTTGAAGCGCAAAATACCAGAGAACCACCTCTAATATCAAACAAGTGTACAATAAGCGTTATTAAACAAAGTTAGCCCTTCGGGAGGATCGAACCAAAATGCAACACCTTTTGAAAGTTCTTGATGAGAACAATTATGTTTGTAGGCACCGACAGAGTGATGATGGAGTAACTGTTAGAGACATTTATTGGACTCATCCTGATTCCATTAAATTGTTCAACACGTTTCCTACCGTGCTTGTAATGGATTCGACGTACAAAACCAACAAGTATAGGCTACCGTTGTTGGAAATTGTTGGTGTTACATCGACCGAGAAGACGTACTCAGTTGGTTTTGTATTTCTCGAGTGCGAAAAAGAATACAACTTTCAATGGGCTTTAGAGGTGTGTAGGTCAATGTTGAAAGACTAAGAGGATATGCCAAAGGTAATTGTTACCGTCCGTGATACAACATTAATGAATGTCATTGAAACCGTATTTCTGACTTCTTCCGCATTACTTCCCATATTACAAAAATTTAAAGTGAGAAGTGGTGGTGAAGATGGAAAGTTGGTAGAGTCTGGTGTTATTGTGGATAAAATCATGGCTGCATAGAATGTTATTGTTAATGCATCTACAAAAGAGATGTATACTGATATTGTTTTACAATTCCGAGTTATTTGTGAGAAATATCTGAATCTGTTGAAATATGTGGAGAGCTCAATACTTGATCAGGTGAAGGATAAATTTTTTTGTGGATGGACAGACCAGGTTATGCCCCTCAGACATACAACATCAAACCGAGTTGAATCTGCACATGTTTGTCTCAAGAATTGGTTGGAAAATAGCAAGGGCGATTTGGTTACGGGTTGAGAAGTTGTGAACCATATGATCATGAACCATCATAATAAGATACAAACAACATTTGGTCGAATTATCACGGTGTTGGAACACAGGTTCAAGGAGAATATGTTATATTCTCAACTCAATTGGTTGGTAACACCCTCCCAACCGGTAAAAACAAAAGGTGCACCGAAGAAGTTGAAACCTACACCGAGCGACAATTATACTACAAGGAGTCCTTTGTATTATGAACATATTGACAAAGTATTTCCCGACTCACCGACACCAAAATCTCAAAAATATTCTTCCAAAGGTGCTCGTAGTAGCAAACCACCGCCTACACCGACTCCATCAAAAATACCGTTCGTTGATCAAGTGCTGGTTTTCATGCACAAATACGTTGAAAGGATCGCCAATGTGGGTGGTGACGGTAATTGTGGGTTTCGAGCTGTTTCTTGTTTGCTAGGTAGCCGTGAAGAGTATTACAATACTGTGCGAGATACTCTAATCACAGAGTTGACAGAATACAGAGAGTTGTACACACGTGTGTTCGGGAATAAAGAGAAGGTTGAGGAAATACATCATGCACTAGTACTTATTAAGGTTGGATGTGCATCGGAGGACAAATGATGTGGTTCCCTGAAATGGGTCATGTCATAGCAAGTGCGTATGACATGATGTGTATTAATCTCATAAGATATGATTTTTCGGAGACTTATTTCCCTATGTGCACTTCTCCTACACCAAATCACAATGATCGTATCATTTGTGTTGGATGGATTTCAAATCCACAGAATTTTGTTCAAGTCTACTTGAAACTGGGATGCCCTATACCATCGATATCACCAGAGTGGACGCTTCATTTCACAGAACCATCGGAGACATGGTCCGACGAATTCATGGAAAGGATGCAAGACTACAAGAAGTTGGGGGAAATAGATATAGAAATAAATAGGGAAAAGTCAAAAGGGGTGCCACCGGTGGATTTATTCGGCGATACTTTTTTCGGCTCTTTTAAGTAGTATGGGTTGCATTGTAATGTTAACTTCATTTTGATAATGTATTATGATGTGGAAATACACTAATTTTTTTAATTTGACCACTTGCAAAAAAAATTGAATATATGAGATTTTGTGTTAAACTTGTTGTTTATGTTATGTTTTTGATTTTCAAACCCAGGCCATTTACCAGAATTTAACTTTCGGTTTTGGTATTACGTAGGAATCCGAAATTTAACTTTCGGTTTTATCACTGACACAAAGATAGGATTTCTATGGTGCATGTTTACATCTTTCTACTATAAAAATACCTCTCCTCTTATATTTCTTCCTACCACAACACATAAAACCAAATATGGACATGAAATTAGACATCACATGGATTGTTGGAGTTGTTCATTTTCTTGGCGACATACCGTCTCGCGAATTCAAGATCACGGTGTACACCGCAATTGAAGAGGTATATGATGTAACATCCCCTTCTAATTCCCCACATAATTATTGCACAATTAGAGTAAATAAAATGCATAACAATAGGGCGTGACATGATTTACTTTACAATTAAAACAATACATGCACACTGGTCATAATCATAACACATATTTGAATCTCATGCTTTAAAACAAATCATGCATTTCACAGCGGATTAATTCTTATTCACAAATACTATCAATGATTAGATCCCATACTATAATCATTGGATAAAAAAATGATGAATACATAACATACTCAAGTCATTAGAATTCATACATCGGCACCAAGACTACGTCAGCATAAAATCTCAATCATACAAATCAAAATAGATAAGTATATATAACAAATATGTCATCAAAGCATAAATCCAGATAAATCCCGTGTTACATGACCAAACCAATGACTAGACTACCTAGTGACGGATAAACTATCTAGACTTTTCAACAAGTCTCGTGCGAAGCACCGCTATCCTCGGAACCTGCACGTTACCCACGTAGAGGCAACATCATAACATAAGAGTGAGAATTCACATCATTATTCAAAAGTATATAAATGGAAATAATGAAGACACCGCATCTATTCACGAACTCCACACACTTCAAGTGATATTCCAAGATAACATGATCATGCAAACATTACAAGTATAATATGTTCATACATAGCATAATTATCATTCATTCAAACAATTCAATTAATCCATATGATTAGACATCACAATTCCATTTCACAAATTTCATATTCAATAATGACTCATGTGACAACAATGAAATGTGACTCAATATGCATGGGGTACCAAGTTTTTGGGAACATTTCGTTAACCCTGCTTCCGATTCATTCATAGAATTCAAGCGCATACTTCCGATCCGGACAAGACCAAAAGCCTCCGCTACTTATTCCCAATGGAATCGAGCCAAATGTAAACCCAACGTTTCACCACTACTTATCCATCATGGATCGAGCCAATTTGTGAACCCACAATTTCACCACTACTTATCCACATAGGGATCGAGCCAAATGTATGCATGTACAACTCATCAAGACAACATATGCAAATTAAGATTATTCACAAAACCTCAATTATTCAAGCATATCATCACCATTCAACTCATATGAGTTTTCCATCAATTGCACAACATCATAATCCAACCACATTGATTATTACATGTAGCATATACATATCACCACACATAACAATTAGCATAGGGCATATCATTTCACCAATGTTATTCAAAATATTCCATCAAATAAGATTAGCACATACTATATTCAAGTAATCAAACATACATTGAAATAGTATTCAAAACCAATACAAAATACATTCAATCACAATTGAATCAATTAATCACATATATGAAAATACTACAATAAATATAATCATATAAGATTCCATGTCAAAAGATCCTAAAAATAACATTTTTTATTTCAGGTCACGTTAAGCCCGGCCTATCGCGCTAAGCGCACCTTCCTGAACAAACAACCCCAAAAGTCAGAACATTTCATGCTAAGCGTGCCTTTTCTCGCGCTAAGTGCGGTATGCGATACGACACTTTTTTTGCTACAAACCAGCTTCCTTCTCCCACGAAATTACCACATAAAACCCATTCCAATCAGTCTAATAACATCATTAAAGGGTATCCTAACATGTTTCTAATCATGGGACATCATTTCTAAGTTGAAAAACATAATTTCCATTCAAACCCTAACATTCAAAGACTCTAGAAATTGAAATTGAACAACCTAGCATGTTCATAATCATTACCCACAACATACAATCAAACAATAATATGGATTCTCCACCCTTACCTCTTAAAGATTCCTCTTTTAGGGTTTCCTCTTCACTTTTCTTCTTTCTCCTCTTCTCTTCTCTTATTTCTCTTCTTTCTCCAAATGAAAATTCTAATTATGATTCCCTTCTAATCCTTACTAACCAGGATCGTCTTATTGGGATTAATACTTAACATCTCTCTATTACTTCCATTCTCATAAATAGGCCCAATACTAAATAACCACAATTCTATTCATAAAACAAAATTATTTAAATAACACACTTATTCAAATAATTCAAATTCCAATTAAATCACCCAATTGAATTAATTATCACATGATATAATATATCATAATAATTAATAATTAGCTATTTAAAAATTGGAATGCTATAACTCTCCCCACTTAAAATATTTCCGCCCTCGAAAATCACCTCAAGTGAACGACTCAGGATAAAAATCCTTCATCTGACTCTCAAGCTTCCAAGTCACATTACCACTAGCAAGACCTCCCCATGATACTTTCACTAAATCAATTTCCTTCCCTCGAAGTTGCTTAACTTCTCGGTCCTCAATACAAATTGGTAAAGTCTCAACCGTCAAATTATCTCTAACTTGCACATCATCTAGCGGCACAACATGAGATATATCTGGCATATATTTCCTCAATTGAGATACATGAAATACGCCATGAATATTAACAAGTGACGGAGGCAAATGAATTTGATAGGCCACTTCACCAACTTTCTCAGTAATTTGATAATGACCAATAAAACACGGAGTCAACTTCCTTGACTTCAATGCTCTACCAACACCAGTCACAGGAGTAACTCTCAAAAACATATGATCACCTTTCTCAAAGCTAAGATCTTTTCTCCTCTTATCATGGTAACTCTTCTAACAACTTTGGGAAATCTTCATCTTTTCCCGAATCATCTTAATCTTATCTGTAATTTGTTAAACTATCTCAGGTCCAACCACAACACTCTCACCTGATTCGTACCAACACAAAGGCGTCCTACACCTTCGTACATACAAAGCTTCAAACAAAGCCATCATAATACTCGAATGAAAACTATTGTTATAGGTAAACTCAATCAAAGGCAAATAACTATCCCAAGCACCTCCATGCTCTAGAACACAAGATCTCAAAAGATCTTCCAATGATTGAATCGTCCTTTCAGTCTGACCATTAGTTTGCAGATGATACGCCGAACTCAAATGTAACTTTGTACCCACAACACTTTGCAAACCTTCCCAAAGATGCGAAGTAATTCTCGGATCTCTATCTGAATCAATACTCGAAGGAACACCATGCAAACTCACAACTTTCTCAATATACAACTTGACAAACTGCTCCATTGGATAATCCATCAAAATTGGAATAAAATGAGCAGATTTCGTCAACCTATCCACAATAACCCAAACAACATCATGACTGCTCGGAGTCCTCAAAAATCTAGAAACAAAGTCCATAGAAATGTTATCACATTTCCAATCAAGAATGGATAACAACTGCAACAAACCAGACGGTTTCTGATGTTCAATCTTCGACTTCTGACAGATCAAACAAGAATACACAAACTCAGCAATATCCTTCTTCATACCTGACCACCAAAATAATTTCCTCAAATCTTGATACATCTTAGTAGCACCAGGATGAATACTCATACCACTACGATGTCCTTCATCAAGAATTCTCTTTCTCAGATCACCAACATCAAGAACATAAACTCTATCACGATATCTCATGATACCATGTCCATCAATCCGAAATTCACCACCGCGACCTTGATTGATCAATGTCAACTTAACTACCAAAACAAAATCAGATTTCTGACCTTCTCGAATTTCATCCAAAATACCACTAGTCAGCTTCAACATACTAAGCTTAACACACGAAGACATCGCTTCACAAACCAAACTCAAATCTCTGAATTATTTTAAAATAAATTGTCATTTTATCAAATAAAAATTATTTTAAAATAAATGTTATTGATAAAATTATTTTTAAAATAAATGTTATTATTATTTTTTTTAACGTAAGAACAATTTTTTTTTTTTAATTATGTCATTCAATTCTTATTTTTGTTACACTATTTTCAATAGATTTATAAAATTAATTTAATTAAAGTGTAGCATCTTACAAAAATATCATTACGTTTTTTAATATTTGTATAAAAATGCTAAACAACAATTATTTTAAATTGAAAATTTGAAATTTGACTTTTGTGGATGTAGCAACTCTATTGCTTAGACTAAAGTGCATATTATTAATATTCCCTTTGGTTTTAAAAAATCACTTTTTAAATACACTTTTTAAATCAATTCAATTTTTTTATAATAATAATAATTATAAGATAATTGAATAAATAATAATATAATATGTAATTATTGTGATTTTCTGTCTAATTGGATGAAGCGAATGGAATGACTACACATAGTTGGGTAATGTGTTTTCAAATCTAATCATGTGAATGAATCTCAAAGATGCTTTTAGTTTTGTCTAGGAATTTAAACTTTACTCAATAACTTAATTTTGTCTCTCATTTGTTAACGTGTCGGTCAAAGATCACATCAACTCTCTACCACGATCTCCAAAACAAAAACAAAAAGAAAAGAGAATTAATTCATATGGCCGATTTCTCTTTCGATAGATTAAAGAAGAATGTTATTTCTATACCACTTTCTTCTTTCATTACTTATATTTATCGTATGAATAATATATTTCATTAAAACAATATTAAATAGTAAATAACATGTGTGAACAATTGATAAATAATATCTGTGAATAATATTCACGAATATTATATAGATAATAATTTTTAATAATAAAATAAAATTGATTAATAAAGTATAAAATATTAATTAATAAAATGATGAAGTTGTTGGTTATTAAATATCTAAATATTAAAAAAATAATAATAAAATAAAATTGATTAATAAAATATAAAAAATTAGTTAATAGAATTATAAAATTGATTGATGACTTTTAATAATAAATTAAGTTGATTTATGAAATATAAAGCATTGCTTAATTAAGTGATTAGAATTATGAATAAATAAGTGATTCTTACACAACCCAATTGTTTTTGGTAGCACGCTTATCCATTTTATGCTCTTAGCAAATTCTGACTCTTTTAGACAATGCGTGGTTCTTAAAAAGTATTGGATGTATTAATTTTAATGATAAAATTATATGTTTGTATTAAAATATCCTTAATTATTATGCATAGAAAAGAGAAAATATGATAAAGTTAGAGAGAGAATATGGACTTGTGTGTATTAATAAGGGTAGTATTAGAAAATGTTGGATTAATATTTTAAATAGACAATTATTTTGAGACATGATAAAAGTGCAAATGGGATATTTTTTATGAGATAGAAGGAGTATATACAAAACTTTGGACTTTATTAATAAAGCCCAAATCTTAATAATTTGAGGGCCTATATTTTGAGGCCCTAACTGGGTTGTGAGTCTGATTGCTTTAACTTAGTTGGCCCTGTTTAAAAATGCTTGATAACTTTTTCAGAAACTTATATAAATATTATTTTACTATGCTTGTTAAATTCTTTAAAAACTTATATAAATATTATTTTTCAATCATAAATAACAAGTAGAAAATATATATATAGAGAAAGAAATAATGTTATCTTGCAAATTTTAAAATTTCGTGTTGATAAGTATTATGAAATTAATAAAAAGAAATATAATAGAAAAATTATAGACGAAATAAAGAAAGACAAGAATATGAGACATATTGCTCTCAAATTCCCAACACTTTAATAATGCTCGACAAGGACCCTGTGAAAATAGACACATAGAAGGGATGAGGCTTTTAAGAATTTCTTTGCATTACGGACACATAGAAGAACTGAGCGTGTTTGTGACAACCTTAACCATTCAAAGCTTTCTTAAAATAGAATATCATAGAATCAAAACTGCAGAACGATATTACTATCTAATCATCAATCTCATAGTTTCTTTATTACTATCTCAGTCTAACTATAATGCTGCTGGCCTACTGGGCACAAGTGGGAAACATATAGCAAGGAAAGTGAGAGCCTCTTGTCCTTCAACTCCATCAGGAGTTGTTCTATGATGTAGATAGAGTGAGTCCAATCAATTCTATTAGTGGACACAAGAAACAAAAAACTGACACTTAAAATTTTTTTTAAAAAAAAGATAGTTATAACCAAAAAAGAAATGGGATCATAAATAGTTATTGAGCATTTAGTGATTCTCCATTGAGCAAAGATAAGATTGAAAGGTACTAACGTTTTGATCTATTTTACTTCTAGCACTACATCCTATGATAATCTTGTAATCTATTAGACAAATGACCAATTGATAAACATAAAACATATGCAATGAGCTGATTCTTCTTCGTTTAGTACTTTCCATGCTACTGCTCTCTCATATGTTATTGGCCTCCCCATGCTAGATAAACAAATACCACCTTGAAGACACATGAAACCCTTCACCAAATATAATGAACATAGTTAATAACTGAATTTCTGAGTCAAACAATCGTCCGAAATTATAAGAAAACTATTCAATTTGAGTTATATACCTGCTGCATTATCTGGGGGGAATTCAGTGCATAGAGTTTTCTTTCCATTGTCATCAAAGATCTTTTCCAGTGTAATGTCTTGAAGCGCAACCAAGGTGGTTTCCAGCATGTCTAGTCCAGCTTGGTTCGCAAACGTAAAAACAGGTAATGCCTGCCAAAATCGCATATAAAGTTATAATTCAATTCTTATACATTATATTATCATAGAAGAAAAAATGCACAATTTTGATCTAGTAGTGATGACTTCCGGTAGTATGTATGAAACAACAGAATCCTTACCTTTAGAGAGCAGCACAGAACTGCATCTGAATGATGCCAAAGAGATTTGAGTATAGATTCACTGCCTTCGCACTTTAGTAGTTCTACGCCTAGATAGAATCTGCGAAAATAATGTTAACATGTCAATGTCATCAACTACCATGTGATTTAAGATCGTCATGAATTGCAGTTATGCATAGTGAAAAGGATTTAACAGTCATACACATACCTATAGCTGTTACAGATCCATCGGGTAAGAGTTTGGGCCTCAGGAGTTCCGGGTGGTGAGTGAAATGCATTCTGAGAACCAAAGCGTGAAGGAGAAAGTGCTAATGAAACCCTCTGAACAGATGCGACAATGCTGCGCACATACTGTCGTGCCATAGCTGCTATATTATCTTGAAGGTGGACATCAAATGCAAACTGGAATGCTATTGTCATCACAGATTTTGTGCTGCCAGAATGACCTGAATTGTCACCACCAGCTTTGCTTCCTGTTCCGACCTCAAGTGCAGAAGCAAGATCAAGTGTACGGTTTGGACTAGCAGCGTCCTGCATCATTTTTAAAAAAAACAAAGAAAAATAAATAACGTTCATTGATCCAACAAGAGAAGGAAAGTGGGAAGCAGTTTAGTTCAGAATCAAATCATTTGTCACATTAAAGAAGACTTGCCGTGGCAGAATCAAGAGGTATGATGCGAAAACCAGAAGGCAAAATGGGTGCATCATCAGAGAAAGATGCATCTATTGGAGCAAAAATAAGCTCTGCACTTGTGCCAACTGCATGCTCGTCCACTCCACTGCAAAGCTGAGAAAGTCGAATCAGAAGAACAGTTAGTTATGAACACGAGGACCGAAAGAATCTTCTAAAATAAGTGTTATATAATATAGCAATCCACTCAATATATATCAAAATTAACATGTTATACTTCATAAATAGACCTTAGTTTCTTACTCTAAATATTCCTACAACTATGCGCATTGCCCCAGATGTGCAGTACTACTTACTTGCAAAAGGAAAATATCTGCGGGCATCGTCATATCGTCCCTATAGTAGCCCATGTTTTCAAGCTTAATAACCTCCATGAACTGTATAACAGAAAACTACAAATATGTTAATCTATGAGGGTAAGGTGAAAAATGTGTTTGATTTTAATTATGCAAAGAACAAAAATGGTAGTTAGAATGTAAAAGATTGTGAAATTAAAAACAAATAACTTACCTCTTCATGCTCAATTGTGTGAGCTAGTGGAAGAATAACCTGACCACCAAAACTTCCCGGTCTGGTCCCTCGCAAGCTACAAGGACCAGCTTTAATGGCAGCAGCTGAGTAAGCATCGATACTTGTATCCGCCCATTCTGATCTGTGTTCCCGCAAGAACCTAAGAAGAATAGCTGGAGGGACATTCTACAAGGACAGAAAAGTAGCACGAGATGAGACAACATTAAACATGTGCAGTTAATAAACGCGTTTCAATGTTGTTTAAGACGTGAAAATAATGAAGCAAAAACTAGTAGCTCGTTATTTCCGCACGTCAGTAGCTATTTGGCCGCAGTTCCGAACACATTAGGAAAGTAATACTGCTATATATGTAGTACTCAATAGAAGAGAAAATGAACTTCAAGCTGGTATAGAGCATTAGTCTAGATTCATGCATGAGTATTAAGAATAATACCTGTAACAACATGGAAGCTTTGGCGCATAATACAGAACTAGTGACAGATGGAAATCCACTGTTATTATAACCAATATTTATTCCCATCATCTTGCTAGGTGATGAATTTACAAGTAGGGTAACATCATCAATGCCATCACTCTCTAACATGGACCATCCGTCATCTGTAAATCCATTCACAGCTTCATTGAACCCCCTGAGAAAAAGGATGTGAGTTAGTTAGATAAAATATAGTACTAATAAAGTAACAAGAACGATAATAATGGCACCCACTTGCTCAATCTCTGACTAAGCGAACGTAGAGCTGCAGGCCTTCTTCCCCATCCTGTCACACTTGGTTGAGAAACTTCTTGAGAAATCTGCCTCAAATGACGTAAAGCCTGAATGACAAATGCAGGGTTACAAAACAAGTTAAATCGTCGAGCTTGTATAATTAATTCCAAATTTTAAGCACCACAATTCATAAGTGTGTAGATATAGTGAGAGATAATAAGTAGAAACAATAGCCTTACTGCCATAGTTGTTCTCTGAGCAAGCAGCATGGACGATTCATAAAGTGGGCGCAAAACTTCAGGTACACTCCAAGGCTGATTTCAAAGTAGCAAGCAAGTTAATTGAAAGTGAAGTGAATTTATCATGGTAAATTTCAAGAGTAATAAGTAAAAGTAGGTGTATTTAGAAACCTCTAAAAGCATATGATCAACAATATGAATAATGGACCCCCCTCCTTCACAAGGCCTAATCAGATACCCGCTTGGCAACACATCAGCTCTAACAAAATGCGGCACTGGGGGCATACTAGGACCATTCTGAATGTTGTTTAGTGATCTTTCACACACCACAAGACTTCCATCCTCCAAAAGTGATGTGTAGCGCAACAACCAGAAGTCACGTCCTGGTGCTAAAGTTGTTGGCGCATACAACTATATAACAAACATGGCATATTGAAATAATGTGAATTAGCAAGATCAAAAAATGTACTAAATCTTTATTGGGACTAACCATAGTTATAGATTATATTACCTGCATATAAAGCAATTCAATAGTTCCTCCATTTCCCGTGGACATAACATTGAGAACGTCCACGGTTCGGCAATCACGATACCACGCGAGCCTATCTTTGAGAATTTCAGCAACCTGTACAGTACAGCATAAATTTCTTGTTCACTCAATAAATACTTATGGCATAAGATTGGAGTTCTTAAAAAAAAGTAAATAAATGTATTAAAAAGGAAGGAGTTAATTACCCTGGCTGGTTCAAGACCCACAAGACCGCAGGCACGTGCGGCCACTCCAGGGGAACCATGAGAAATTGCAACGATTCCAATGGAATCCGGACCAGGCTACAAAACATTCATCACAAAAACAAGAGATCAACATTTTTATCACATCACATGATTAATCAAAGAGTCCTAACTATTTATAAGAAAAAAACACGCATTTTTCTTGTTACAAATTATAAGTAAAAAAACGTCACATTTATTTATATAAGCATTTTATTCGAAAAATCCATATTTTCCTATGGTAAAATAAGTGTAAATTGCATTTTATTTCCTTTCTCTCTTATTTTATCCATAAACAACAACCAATGAAAATTATTTTTTACATTTTTCCATCAAACATATTCCAAAGATTGACCAATAATGTTAAGTCTAAAAAAAGATGAGGTTGTGCCAAAAAATAGAAAATATTAGAACATGAAAAATTACATTACATGAGGAAAAGGGTAAAAATAACAGTGAATGTAAGTGAAATGATGTGGTTAAGTAGCTGGTTTGGTTGATGTACAAACAATTCCATACATTATCTAATGCAAATAAAGGGAAAGAATTAAGACAGTGAAGTGAAACAAAGAGAGAGAAAAGTTAAAAGACAGTGGGGGTAGGGTAAGTAACCAACCTTCATACCGGGCATTTGGACCCACTCAACAGCAGTTCCAGTAGCCTTTGATAGAAACTCTGCTAAAGTCTCTTCTGCTATGGACAAAAGTCTGCAGATCGAAAACAACAACACAACCACCATCAGTACTAATATTCCATATTCCATTCCACTACTATCCAAAGCCATATATAAAAAAAACACAAAACAATATTATAGTAAAGATACAAATAAATACTACAAAGTTTTGTTTTTTACTTACCCAGCAGGACTAGCATCCCTTGGTGGATGCTGCTGACCGCTTGTTACCACTGACTCACAACTTGTATCTGTCGTAGCAATGGCTCCCTGTTCAAAAAAGTTCAATTGAATCTCAACTCACATATCATATGAAATGAAACAATATATATTTCAAGTAACAATTTTCTTTTTCTTAGAGATCCATCCATCCTCCATTTAAGCAATGATCAAGGTTTTAAAAATCAGGTCGCGACAAAACGGTATCTGAAAGTGCCGATACCGATACTGTTATTCACCGTTTTTATGATAAATAACAATCCCTAATACAACATCTGTACCGACTGAAATCGTAAAAGTCTTTACACGACCACATCACGGCCATTTTATAATTTTAGGCCACTTGAGCATAGTTGAGCATACTCAAATAATTTACCCAAATTTTGAAAACGTTCTAAAAAAATGACCAAACTTTTGATCTCAACTCAAGGAGTTATGCAAATATGTAACCTAAAATAGTAAGACAAGATTGAAGTAACTGGATAAGAGTATTATGAAAATTACATTTGGTGTATGTTGGCGGAAAATACTATTCTCATACACAAGATGAGAAACTTGTTTCTGCAACCGATCATTTTCCTCCATAAGCAACTTATTCATCGCTGTCAACTTTCTATTCACCGCTTGCAACCGTCCAGCTTCCTTCCTCTGCTTCTCTCTACACCTACAAAATCAATAAACACAAATTTTCATCAACACAATTCATTAAACACTATATACGATAATACGTTAATAATATTAGAGATGTCGGTGCTACGTAGAATTAATACTCGAAACTGAAAATAGAAAGAAAAAACACCTTCGATTCTGGAACCAAACTTTGATCTGTTTAGGTTCAATGTGAGAAAGAATAGGACACTCTCTAATAAGCTGTTGACGGCGAAGAGAAGTAGGTTTAGGACATTCATGGTAGAGTCGTTCAAGCGCTTCGACTTGCTCCGGTGTATACCTAACATATTTACCGTTGTCCATTGATATCTTGGTTCCATCTTTGCAAGATGAATTACTCACAGCCATCATAACTAGCTATAACTTCGAAACTGGATTGTGTTCAATGAGATTTAAACATGAAAGAAAAGAGAGAACATAGAACAAAGAGAATGATACTAATGATGATGATGTAAGTTTAAGAGAGATGGTGTTCAGAGATTGTCTGTGACAGTTGTTGTTGTTGTTGGTTGGTATGGATCATTATAGGGTTGCAGAGAAATGAAATGATGATGGGGAGTAAATGGAGTTGTTTGTGTATATTTGCGTGTTTGTGTGAAGAAGAGAAAGAAAGTGGTGCGTGGTGGATTGGGATGGGAAAAACTAACCCCTAATATACCAACATTTTTTTTTACATCATGCTCAATTCTTCTTCTTTTACTATAGCTCTTGCTTTTCTTGCACTACTTTCTTTTGCCACTTTCCAACACTTGTGAAACTCTCTCTCTCTCTATGGGGAAAAGAAAAATTGAGACCCACATTCACATTAATTCACGACGCGTGCCATTTTAAAATTCATAGTGGACAAATTACACAACACTAGTAGTGTATTATTATAAATACAATAAATAGTAAAGTTATACGTAGACATCATATAAAATGAACGAAATAGAATGGAGAGAATCGTATTGTAAAGAAATGGAATGGCGCGAAATAAATATAGAAAAATATAGATGAGTAGAATAGAATATAGTGGAATAGAGCAAAGAAAAATAAAATATAATGAAATAGAACAAAATTGAATAAAGATTTCTTTTGAAAATTTTAAAATTGAAAAAAGCAAATTTTCCATTCTAAATAAATTGTGCCTAAATTGAAAGAGAGAAAAAATAGTGTAATAATGGATAAATTGAATAAAACATAATTCATATTAATTTATTCTACACTGTTTCATCTGATTTTAATTGATTTAAAATGATAGAATTTCACTATGTTCTATCTCATATTGTTTTACTTTATTTGATTCGAAATATCAAACAAAATTTAAAGTAATTTGATACAATCTCGTTAAACTACTCAATAGGTTGAGCTTCTATAAAATAAAATGCACAAATATGTGGTAGCACCGCAATTCAAGACAAATTTTATGTGAAAAAAAAAATTCTAAATTGGAGCAATAGAAAAACCAATGATAAGTAAACTAATATAATTTTAAATGAACAGTAAGCACTACGCCATAAAAGACCTACGAAGGCGTTTTTTGATCTTTAAAAGCGCTTAAAAGCGATACCATAGGTGACGCTGCTATAGGTTTTAGCAGCGTTTTTTGTTTAGGCAAAAGCACTGTCTAAAGTAGGTCTAAGACGACGTTTTTTACTATAAAGCGCTTTCTAAAGTAGGCCTTTAGCAGCGCTTTTTTCTGGAAAAGCGCTTTCTTAGGCCTCCTTTAAAATGTCTTTTATGCTTTCTGTAGGCATCTTTAGGCAGCATTTTTTCAAGGAAAAGCAGTGCTAAAGGCCTACTTTATAAAGCACTTTTCTTGGAAAAGTGTTGCGTAAGGTATACATAAGGCAGCGCTTTTGAAAGCGTTGTTTAATGTACACTTTAGAAAGCGCTTTTGAAAGCGTTGTTTAATGTACACTTTAGAAAGCGCTTTTGAAAGCGTTGTTTAATGTACACTTTAGAAAGTGTTTGTTTTCTAGAAAAGCACTTTCTAAAGTGTCTATAGGCAGCATTTTTGGGTCTATATTTTGGTTTAAACCTGGAATAATAACACGGTCAATAATAACCTGTAAACCTGGAATATTCAATTGTAATCCCATAAACCTGTAATATACAATTATAATCCAAAATATATGCCATTATAATACCAAAATATATGTCAAAAAAAGGAATTATAATACAATTACATTATATACCATTGTAATCCAAAATATATGTACACCGGTATAATTCAATTCAAATATTTCTAACAGAACCAAATGAGCCTTAACAATAATAAAGTCATCCCTAACGATAACTAAATCAACCTTATCAAAATCAACGCTAAAAAAATCAGCCCTAACAATAACTAAATCAGCCCTAATTAATAAAATCAGTTCAAAATCGCCAAATTCCGACGAGCGGACGGTCCTGGTCCTGCAAGGTATGAACATAATAACACGGTCAATAATGTATTCATAACACTTTTCACACAATAATATGTTCATACCTTATATGATTCTTTGCTCAATAAAATATTGACACAATTCCTCTTTGATTTCTTCCAACTAAAGTTTCGTGTAATATGCACACTTGTACTCATCGAAGTACTAAATAACAAAACATAATATGCATGATTTAGTTAAAAGTAATAAATTATATGAAATATCCGATAAATAATAAAACAAATCTTAAGTTATAAATCAATACCGTGATTAGAATCTCTATTCGATTCATTTGAAGGATTTCTTTGATAAACTTCAATACGAAATATCCGCAATCTACACCGTTTCGCTGTTGAGCACACTACATAGAAAAACAAATAAAAATGTATAGTTGTCTTGTTTTATCAAGTAACATCACTATTATAAGCAAAATTGTGAAAATTAATATACCTGCACTTTGATCCATGTAATGTTGTTGGATTTAGACCGTTGTACTCGAGCACTTCTTTGACTTCGAAATACTTGTATTGATCTAACAAAATAAAAACATATATTTAGAACAATCTCACAGAAATAATTAAATATATAAATATACACGAATATTTAGAACAATCTCACTTACGTATCAATCATTAACTTCATTTCCGGATAATTAGTTCAATCATCATCTACCGAATTCAGATAATAGACCACTTCTTTTATAGGATCCATAGCAACCAACAACCAGTGACGTCTATAAATTAAAACAAAAGTTTATATGGATTTTCTACGCAAAAGAAACAAAGATTAGAATAAACTTAGAATGAAATTCTAACCCTGTAGGAATAGTATTATACGCCCAAAGATAAAAGCTTTCTGTACTGTCGGTGGCCATGAATCTCTCGACTAAGTGCTCTCTTACTGACTCCAGTTTCCTAACAATTGTCACTCCGCTGACATGGGAGGAAGACACGAAATGGAATCTGTTTGGCAATTGATTCTCGCGCATCAATTTGTCATATAACAACCTTAAATAAAAACATAATAAACATTAGACTATTTTCATTGAAATGTGTAAATAAATTGTTCAACTAATTAAATAATATATTGATCGAATTATCGGATGTATGAGTGCATAACACCAACGCCTAATTCTCTATGATGAAAAATCTATTCCATGTTCTCGTGTCTAATTATTTCATTGCAAGAAAAACCAAAGACACCTTCATCCATATCAATTTGACAAATATCACCATTAATTAAATTTGATGTTGTGGCAAGTGTTTCAAGACACATTCGAAACGAGGCACAAAAGCACCTTTTTTGGCACGGTCTTTGGAGGATCCCTTTTCATTGGGTGGTACGCTACCAATTTTCTGGCTCACTTGTTGTGACCCTTGAGCAAGTACCTAAAAATCATATAACTTAGGTAAAATATAAAATCATGCAGTTTTTTATTCGGATCATATAATTAACACGTTAAACATACCTCTTTTTGTGATGCAACAGTCTCGTCGTGCTGTAAAATCTCTTTATCCTTAGATGCAGGTTCTGTAGGAGTCTAAAATTACCATGTAAAAAAATGAGGTTTAAAGATTCATAATGGTTTTCAACATACCTAATCATCTATGAAAATGAGGTCCGATGGCCATGCAACAAAAGATCATATTGCATCTCGCAGCAATGTGGTCTCTGAAACAGTGTCAGGTACCGGTAGCAACGCATCCAGATCTAATGCAACATCAACTAATACTTTCATGTGTCCATCATGGAGCGGTCTATAGTGAAGTAAATCTCCCAAAGTGTTATGTACTTTTTCCTTGCCAACTAGGCGATAAGTCGGTGACGATAAGTATAGCTGACAAGATGAAATGCCCTAAATCAATAATAAATATTTTACTGTTAATGTGAATATATGTCAATTAACATAAATGTGCTATTTTAATTTCACAATAACATATATAATTACCTCGGGAAATTTATTTTGACAGTTGATACTAGCTTTGTCACTAGTTTCTTTCAATTGTGAACTACACTTTTCCGCCATATTATCGCGAACTTGTGTAAAGGTCTCTTTATCCTTTTGTAATTCACGGACTTGTGCTTGTAATTCCTGCAATGTTTGCATCCCTTCTTGATTGCTAGGATTTATTTTCCTTGGATGCTTATACAAGGAGGTTGGAGTCACACCATGAGCTTTACCCCTCACTCGACCGGGATACTCAACAACATTTAGTGCTCCACTACGCACGCTCTTGTTATCTTGGTCCTCACCTGTGGATACCCATTGCGATAGGGTCTCTTGTAATTCATTTACATATCGAAAATTATTAGTGGAGATAAAAAAATTAATTATATATTAATAAAGATTTGATTTAATTAAAGACACAATGTTATACTTACACATTCATCATAAATATGTTGAACATCGGGATTAACAACTCGATCCTTGCCCACACGAGCTTCCTTCCATAACACATGTGCTGGTAGTGATGTTTCGTCACTTTTCGTCTCGTCTAACTATGCATTGACACAAATCATAAGATCATCAATTATAACACAGTGAGAGAATTAATAAGATCGTAGCATTTATATTTACTTACAATTTTTCCCTGTAAGCGTGCATATCCCAAACGCCCTTTTTTGTATGGATACGTGAGTTTTAACGCTCTCTCGCGATTTATGACACTCATTTTCTTGAAATTCTCGTCTATTCTTTGGCCTACAAAAGCAACACATTCTTCAGGTGTAATGAAGTTCTCATACTTCTTCTGACGTTCTGGATCCTCTTCAACAAAATTTCCTTCCTCATCCTTAAGATACTTGTTTGTTAAAAAAGCTCTCCACCCTCTATGTCTTTTTTTGACCAAACCAAGTATATACTTTTTATGGGTATCTTCAATGTTAAAAGACCTCTACAAAAAAACATACACATAGAGTGTGTTAGTATAAGTAATTTAAACACATTATCGTCAAGATAAAGCAAATAACAAAAACCATATATGGTACCTTTATCTCAGTCCAAATTTTCTCTTTACCCTCATTCAACTCTCCTCTTTTCCATCTAGGAGTGGTGATTGGAATGTGCATACGAATAAGTGTACCAATGTAGCTTGTCAACTTTGCAGCATTAGACTCAATTAGTTGGTCCTCATCATTCCAATCTACATTATATGTTACTCCTCTATCTCTATCACGAATGATGCCCTGCATAATAGTTATGCCTTGTGTAATATTTTTTCTGAAGTATCATCTGGAGCATTTGCATCTTGTGAGTTTTCTTGATTACTAGCCATTGACCTGTAATAAAGAAAAAATAAAAATGAAATGACAAATATAAAAATCCATAATCAATAATCCATATATATTGAATATATATAAAATGACATATATTTAAATTTTATTGAATGATATAAGCTATAATTATACTATTACCTTTTTCACTAACGTCTCTTTCTTTTCTTGGTAGGAATATATTCTACTCGTCTCTTAACAACGCGGACGGTTGGATTGATCCAAATACCATCATTATGATCATTTCTAATACATGATTCATTCTCATTTTGATTATTTCTAGTAAAAGATTCAATGTCAACACCAATATCACCTTGATCTCCAATGTTTTCATCAATTACTTTGTTAGATAAAAGAACTATAGACCATTTCGTACTTGTTAGATCAGTGACATAGAACACTTGTTTAGCTTGAGAGGCTAGAATGAAAGGTTCATCTTTGTACCCCACCCTATTAAGATCCACTTGCAAAAATCCTGAATTATCCATTCGTGTGTCATTATTATTTTCAACCCACTTGCAACCAAATATAGGAATCTGAAACTTCTCGTAATCAAACACCCAAATGCGCTCGATAACCCCCAAAATATGATAGATTTGCAAATTTCGAGTTTAAGTCATTCACACTTGATATGTGCATTGCTTCAGCTACCAAGGTGACACCACTATTTTGCATAGTACTTTTATCATCTTGTTCTTTGGTATAAAATATGTATCCATTAATTACGTATGCGCTATAAGAAAACACAACCAAACTTGGACCATATGCTAAACATCTCAACCTTTCTGTTACTGAAGCGGGATCTGAACGATACTTTGAATAAATATGTTCTTTAAACCATGGTATGAAACTTCGATTGTGCTCTCGTACTATCCAATTCTCATTTCTATTCGGATTTAAACCTTGGAGAACACCCTTATGCATTTTAACATACAGCTCAACCTCAATCTCATTGTGCAGAACATACAAATGCACTTGATCCCGTTCGACCCTTGATATTGTCACAACTTTATTTCCAATTACCTTTTTACCTTCTTTTTTTCAACAATATGAGATTTGGGGAGTCCAATTGATTGAACATTTGACAGATATTTAGTACAAAACTCAATCGCTTCTTCAACAATGTATCGTTCGACAATGCAACCCTCTGTCGACTTCGGTTTTCACATACCCTTTTAATATTTTCATATAACGTTCAGCAGGGTACATTCATCTCATATAAGCTGGTCCTCACAATTGTGTCTCTTTCACAAGATGAACGACAAGATGAACCATTATGTCAAAAAACGAGGGAGGAAAATACATTTCAAGATCACACAGTAATAACTATTTCTTTTTGCAATGTTGGTAAGATCGCAGGATTGATCACCTTACTGCAAATTGACTTGAAGAAAAAACACAATTTAGTTATTACGCTTCTTACTTTTTCTGGCAGAATAGAACGTATACCTATTGGTAGAAAATGTTCCATTATAACATGGAAATCATGCATCTTTAAACTCTTTAACTTGAGGTTTTCATAGACACAAGTCTTCTAATATCTGATGAGTAGCCTTCTAGAACTTTAACTTCACTTAGGAACTTACACAATATTTTCTTCTCCTTTCTAGATAGAGTGTAAACAGCAGGTGGTAGAAATATTTGTCTTCCTTTCTTCATGGGTCCCAATTCAGTTCTCATTCTCATGTTTACCATGTCCTTCCTTACTTTAAGGTCATCCTTAGACTTTCCTTGTATATTGCGTAACGTACCAATAACACTGTCAAATACATTTTTTTCAATATGCTTAACATCGAGGAAATGTCTTACGTACAACGACTTCCAATATGGCAGTTCAAAAACAATTGACCTCTTTTTCCACCCACTCTTGACAAGTGTATGTGCAAAAGGCTTGCCAAACTGAGTACTCACATTTTTCACCTTTTCAAAAATTTGATCACCTGTCAACATTGTTGGAGCTCTACCTTGTTCTGCCATTCTATTGAATTCTTTTCTCCACCCACGGTAGTTATAATTAGAATTTAAGAATCTACGATGACCGAGAAATACATTCTTCTGACAAAGTTCCAATCGCGTCGTATCGGTTCCATCTTCACAAACAGTACACGCTTTTTGAACTTTAATGTTGTACCCCGATAGATTTCCGTATGCTGGAAAATCGTTAATTATTCCAAACAACATCGCCCTCAAGTTGAAAATTTCTTTCCTATACCCATTATAAACCTCCACATCGTTCTCCCACAAAAACTTTAAATCTTTGATTAAGGGTGTCAAGTATACGTCTATGTCATTCTCTGGTTGTTTAGGCCCAAAAATTAACACAGATAACATATGTACTTACGCTTCATACATAGCCACATAGGTAGGTTATAAATCACACGAATCACATGTCATGTGCTATGCGAGATACTTTGAATATCGTGTGGGTTCATTCCATCAGTAGACAATGCCAAGCGAAAGTTTCTTGCTTCTTTTCCAAATTCAGGATAATCATTATCAATTTTCATCCATTGTGGTGAATCTGCCGGATGTCAAAACTTTCCATCAATAACTCTTTCATCTGCATGCCAAGTCAAGTGTCTTGAATCGATTTCACTAAGATACATACGTCTAAATCTCAGAATTATAGGAAAATACCATAAGACTTTTGTCGGAGATAACTTTTCTTATATTGAGGGGCGCCGCATTTAGGACACTCATTTAACGATGCATACTCGTTTCGAAACAAAACGCAATCTTTTGGATAGACATGTATCTTATCGTAACTCATGCCAATAGAGCACAACATCTTTTTGGCCTCATACGTTCGATTGGGAAGAACATTATCCTCTGGTAGCATATCTTTCATATGGGCTAATAACTCTGTGAAACTTTTATCCGACCATCCATTGCCCTCCTTTAAGTTGTACAACTTTAATACCGTAGACAATCTTGTGAATTTTGTACAGCCATTATACAACGGTTTCTCTACATCGCTTACCAACCTCTCGAACATTTTGGGACAATCCTTAAGATCTTTTTCAAGCGCTTCTGCAATCTCTTCGAATTGATCATAATCGTATGTATCTGTGCAATTGTCGTTTGAAGCATAGGTCATATTATACCCCGATTCAACATTCCCGTTACTTTTCTCACCATGCAAATTTCAACATGTATAACTTCTATCAATTCCATACTGCATTAAATTCGATGTCAATTGAATCGCGTCAACCCAACTCCCATAACAGCAACCCAAGCAAGGACATGTCATTCGACTGGGGTCTTTGGCATGCGCAACAACAAACTTAACGAATTTCGATACCCTATTCTCGTACTCTTTCGACAATCGATTGGAATACGTCCATGTCTTATCCATGGTTTACTAATTAAGCTAAACAAAAACAACTAATTAGGGCACAAAACGGTAAAATGCGTTTCTGTCAAAATGCAAAGTATACACGTAATGGATCCGGAGAAAGAAAACGCAACATATTCATGCAATTTTAGTCAAATTCATCACAGTACTAGTAATTTGAGGAAGAAATTTACCTCGAATTTACCGAACTCAGGGAAACGCAAAGAATGAGCGCCATACGTTGAACTAGGTCGGGAAACGCTGCTAAATCAAAGGAAAGAAAACTTCGATTATAAAAAATTTCATACAATAAAAACCGACTCAACCAATAATTATAGTTCATTCATAACTAGAGAAGTAAGCAACTGATTAAAGTAGAAACGACCCATCATGGCAGTTCATTCAAAGCACAACTAATTACAGTGGCGAGAGAGAACAACTAATTACTTGTTGAGAAGTAAGCAACTTCTAGACCCACACAGTGTCAGATTCTTGTAAACGATCAGACTTTCACACTTCACAAGTAACCTTATATATATAGCAAATTCAATACGTTAGTTTGGGCGAGACACTCTCGTAATCTCGTTGGCATGCACCTATACTTACTTACATAATTATGAAACTTAGATTAATTTTTCAATAACAAGTCAACAAGATCATGACATAATAAAGTTATCCCAAATTCTAAATCCATTTTCGAATAAACAAACAAACAATTCACTCATTCATTCATTCAATCTAAACACAAGTAAACCAACACACACATAAACATAAAGTATAATTCCAAACCCTGCATCATTACAAAACCCAATCAAAATTCAAATAAACAAACAAATAACTGAAGATTATACCATATATTACTACATAACTAGAGGAATAGAAGTGTTGTTGTTACTATATTACTTGAGGAATATATGTATTATTGTTACTATATTAAAGTAAAACCAAGAGGCACAAAGCATCATAGAATAGTCCAGATTCTCTATACATCTGAGAGGAAAAGAACGGGTAATCCTATGAAGAATTAAGTTCAATCAATAAGCACTCATAAACTTATACTTAGTAGTTAATCAACTATCAAGATAACCATAAACACCACTTCAACACCCCTAATCTATATTACACTATCTTTTATGGAGAACCAGAAACAAGGCTAGAGAAGTGTTAACAAATTCCATTAACAATAACAAAACTAATATTCAAAATAAATAGTTAAGTCTAAACTTAAAACAAATTTGATATACTCTAATAAAGCAAACATCAACAACTGACAGTTTTAGGAAAAAAATTGTAGTGAAATTGATAGTGAAAATTGTAGAAAAAATTGCAGTTAAAAACACAAATCAGAGCTTAATAGAAATAATAGTAAAATTGTTTACCACTAGCGAGGGTTTTGAAGGGTGTTGATGGCGGTAGGAAACTGTAATCGTCGGAGGGAGTGCGACGGAGGCGGAATTGTAATCGTCGAAGGGAGTACGACGGCGGTGAATTGTAATCGTCAGAGGGAGTACGACAAAGGGAATACTGTGAGGACAAAAGATGTTTGATTGTTACGGTGAGGCGAGGAGGACGACAGTGAGATGAGGAGGAGGAGGGCGTGAGAAGATTCTGAGGAGGAGGAGAACTGTTGAGAAATGAATGAGAGAATTCTGAAAACGCGTGTTTTGTTAGTTAAGGGTTTAAGAATTTTAATTATAAAATTAGGAAAGACAACGCTTTTGAAAAGCGTCTTCTTAAGTCCAGCTTTAGTAGGACTTGTTTCTTAGAAAACGCTTTCATTTCATATGCCTATAGCAGCGCTTTATAAAAGCGTTTTCTAAGGTTACCATTTAGCAGCGCTTTTCAAAAGCGTTTTCTAAGATTAACCTTTAGCAACGCTTTTATGAAAGCGCTTTCTAAGATGGAGTATTTGTAAGGCCTTTAGCAGCGTTTTTATAAAGCGCTTTCAAAAGGTAGCCTTAAAAATCGTTTTTTTTAACGAACTTTTTTC
Source organism: Vicia sativa (assembly GCA_021764765.1). Taxonomy (NCBI): domain Eukaryota; kingdom Viridiplantae; phylum Streptophyta; class Magnoliopsida; order Fabales; family Fabaceae; genus Vicia; species Vicia sativa. The sequence goes on along the minus strand of CM038794.1, from coordinate 246,839,911 downwards.
TACAACTTATAGTCGCGCTTTTGTCAAAAAACGCTGTCTTTGTAGTGCTGTCAAAAACGTTTATTGGTATAGTGAAGAAATATGAATTTGAATATGCGACACTCTACTAATTTATTTTTATACGGAAATTTTAATTTTTAATAAAATATTAACAGTGCAGGCTGTTATACTAAAGCAGCAGAAACTATTCTACATGTCCTAAATTTTTAGAGTTCTTTTTATAATAGATATAAAATAAAAATAAAATAATTCAAAAAACTATAATAAAAATTCAATACATATAAAAAGATAAGATTGATAAAAAAAATTTGAAAAAGTTGTCTAATTTTGTTGTTTACCACTTGGACACAATTAAAAATGTGCATGGTTTGTTTTGCTTTTTTCATATCAAATCTAATTTATGTACAACTTTTTCTGCCCATACTGCATTGTAATTAATTTATGCCGAATTTGTGCACTCTACTATTACCTCTGTTTCTTTGTTGGTGAGGATATTATTACAAGCATTGATGTACTAGTAACTGGCAAGATTGTGTATGTGTAATTTTTCTTTTGTTTCTTTACGGTGAATTTAACAACACAAGAGTATACATGATGGGTTTAGTACATGTGTCGGAAATATACCTTAAACTGATGATGACGTGACAGTCATGATCACGTGAACAATACAGACAAGACGAGACCGTATATTTTTTGTTGTCTTCTGATTATGCGCATGCTAACAAGAAGTTACGAAATTATCTTAATTTTTCTGTTAGTTTATTAAGAAAAACAATGATTAAATCAATAAAAAAAATAAAAATATTTTTATAATTTTTTTTAATTATTATTATTTGTTAGTACTATGTATTGTCATAATTTGAAACATAGAAAATACAATTTATATACACATGAATCCTTGCAAGAGAAGTGTGTTGAAATTGAAAAGCTAATGTTTTTAGCATGCAATTATGACTGTTTTTATTGTTTAATTTATCTTCACTTTCACTCTTGAAATAAATAAATTTGGTTTTATAGTTGTACTAGTAGAAACATGTCTTTTTTTGAAAGTTTGGTGTTTGGGAATGTGTTCACCACCTTCCTGCCTCTATCAAAGTATAGAAAGTATAGTTTTTATAAAAATTATCTCAAGATGCGAGTTTAATATGTATCGATAATTATAGTGACAAACAAACATGGTCACGTAATTTAATTTATTATGCACAAATTTATTTAAAAAATAAAACAGGCGGTGGATGAATATGAAAGCGGGAAGGAGCTGTGACACCCTCTCAATTTTACCCCTCAATTTTATGGAAATATTTTTTTAATAACCAAATTATTCAAAAGGTAACCAGTATTTAAAAAAAATATATAGAAATGATTATTTTTGAGACAAAATTACACTATGTTTCCATTCTCAGTGACGATTACCTTTAATTTTAATCGAAGTCGGTACTAAGAGTGGCGATTTGTCCTAAAATAAAGAGAAGTCGTCATTGAGAGTGGTGACTTGCCTTAAAATTAAGGGGTAGTCGCCACTAAGAATAACGACATAATGTAATTCTGCTTAAAAATTAATTATTTATTAAATTTTTTAAAAATATTGATTTTTTAAAAAGTTTTTTGAAAAATTTAATTATTCAAAAAAATTCCAATTTTAGGTGATCACGTAGTAAAATAAAATATGTCTTATCTTATGTGAATTTAATTTTGGTTCCATCAACTTTTATTTATTTTATTTATTTTTTTTCAAAAAAAAGTTGTTATTAACCAGTACATCATCTAACAATACATGTTAGTTTTTAAAAATAAATTATTCGCATACAATTTATTTTTTGACACCCACGAAAAATATTTTCAAGATCCATCATTGAGCCGATTAAACAAAAATTAATGCAAATATCTGTTCCCGTAAAAGTTTGAAACAAAACGAGAACAATGAGATGGATCTATTAGACTATGCACTGTTCCCATATCAATAAAAGCTTTGTTGACCTTTGCAAATTTTTAACAAAATCTTACCATTTCACCACTTAATATATTTTGTTATATATAATAAATAAGAAGAAAATTTAAATATAATTTAAAAAATTACTATATAAATTTGATTTTATTATGTACACATAAAAATTATATAGTAAAAATAAAATTTATTTTGATGCAAATATAAATATAAAATGATATTATTTTTATATAAATATATGTTTTATTGTTAAAAAAACTAAAAAGATGAAAACAAAAATTTAAAAGAGAATTAATTTTTTTATTTAAAATCAAAGGAGAAATAGTAACATAATAAAGAGGATTAAAAAATAGAAAAAACAATAAAAAAAATTAGTGATCGAAATTTCGGTCTCTATTTTTTAGATATAAATTAAATTTTATTAAAAATATTTTTTGTGACCGAATAGGTGGTCACAAAATTTCAGTCGCTAAATCAGTAACTAATTTATTTTAGTGACCAATTTAAAATTGACTAATGAAAATTAAATTTTCATGGCTAATTCGATCACTATAATGATCGAATTTTTTGGTTACTAAAAGCGAATTTTTAATAGTGTATTAATGTATAAATAAAACAAACATGTCTAATAAATCGGATTGGTTTTGTCACCCCTACATATATCTAATAAGGTTTTGTGCGGTATTTTAATTTTGAATTTATCATTTACTCAATTATTATAGTATAAATGAATAAGAATTTACTTTTATTTAATTTTTTATTTATATTTAACATTTAAATTTTATCTTTATAGTACAAAAAGTATATTTAATGCGCTTTGAAATTACGTTAAATTTTACAAATGTACCGTGGCATTGGTGCTTTGTTGAACCATTAAATTATGAGTTTTTACAAAATTGTGACTTATTTTGTCAAACTATTCGAAATTCAAAACTCAAATTATAATCAAGCTGGTTTTTGGATATATATATATATATATATATATATATATATATATATATATATATATATATATATATATATATATATATATATATATATATATAAAAGCTCTAATTTAGGTTTATATGTTGAAATTAAAAAATAAGTATAGTTAATTGCCTTGTTATTTGAGCAACTACCGAAAGAGATATAATTTGAGAGAAAATGATTATAAAAAATGTGTATTGAATTAGTGGGTAATAAGTAAAAGGTAACTACATTCACAATGTTAGTATTAAATTATGGTTAAAAGAAATAAAGAAATAGTAAGTGATTTTGTACATGGTTTTGGCACATGGTTTTTTTTGTCCATGGTATTTGCCAATGGTTTTGCCTTGAAGTTTGGCTATAAATACTCATGTATTATGTCATTCTAAGATACACCAAAACTCATGTAGTTCTCTTCTCTCTTATCTTGTTATAGTATTCTTGTAGCGAAGAAAAAATATTATAGTGTTTTGAGAGAGTCTTGAGTGAGAGTAAAATTGAGTGTGATTGGGTTTTGGGTAGTGAGTGAAACACTGAGTGAATTTGTAAAATCTCTTTGAAATAGTGGAATCCTTCTGTTGCTCTCTAGTTGTGGAGTAGGCAAATTGTTGAACCACGTTAAATTCTCGGTGTCATTATTCTTCTCCATTGTTATTTTATTCTCAAATGGGACTTCCCCATTTACAAACTGGTATCAGAGCTCTTTGAGCTCCCTGGTGCTAAGTCATTTGATCTAGAAGAAAAATTCGGAGTATGCTCTGTGGTTGCAGCACTGTCTGATCTTCCACACCAGAAAAGAATTGTTCTTGTTACTGGAAAAATAGTAGTGTGAAAAATGTATGTCTAGGAAAGTTCTGGCTAAGGAAAGACTTGGTATTTAAGCTTGTCCGCCAAAGACTCACCTCTCTTTCCTGGGAACTTACCTGGTGTACCTTCACGGACTACGATATTTTTTTTAGTATACGATCATTATGGCAGGTGCTAAATTCGATGTGGAGAAATTTAATGGAGAAAATGATTTCAACCTTTGGCGAATGAAGATGAAGGCTCTACTGGTTCATCAAGGCTTGGGCAAAGCTTTGGAAGGTAGAGGAAAGCTTCCGGCGAGTTTGACCAAGAATGAGAAGGATGAAATCCTGGAGACAGAGAAAGAAGACAAATAAAGTTGGGACACTTTTTCTTTCGCAAAAGAAGTACATTGAGAAAGTACTTGAACGGTTTGGCATGCAAAATGCTAAACCCGTCACTGCTCCATTGACAACTCATTTCAAACTTTCAACTTGTGTCCAGATTGAAAAGAAAATATCGGATGTACCTTCGCTAGTTCGAGTCATGTATGCCATGGTGTGCACTAGATCAGATATTGCACAGGAAGTTAGAGTGCTAAGCAGGTATATGGAAAATGATGGTAAAGTTCACTAGAAAGTTGTGAAGGGGATAATGCGTTACCTAAAAGGTACTACAAATATAGTCTTATTGTATGGAAACATCAAAGATGTCGGGAGAAAGATCATCGATTATGTTGACTCAGACTATGCCGAAGATCTTGATAAAAGGAGATCACTCATAGGATATGTTTGTACACTATATGGTTGTACTTTTAGTTGGAAAGCAACCTTGCAATCAATTGTTTCTTTGTCTACAACTGAAGCAGAGTACATCGCAGCAACAAAAGCATTAAAAGAAGGCATGCGGGAGAAAGGTTTGATTAAAGAGTTGGGTATACAACTTGAAGAAACAACCATCTACTGCGATAGTCAAAGTGCTATACATCTGACAAAGAATCTGATGTATCATGAAAGAACTAAATATATTGATGTTAGGATTCACTTTATTAGAGATATCATGGAGAAAGGGATGGTTACAATTGAGAAGATACCTACTGCAGACAACCCGACAGACATGAAGACGAAACTTGTTCCTACAAACATGTTCAGACATTGTTTGGACTTGATTAGAGTTCAAAAACTCTAGTAAAATTTAAGGGAGAGCAACAGAAGAGAAGCTATAACAGTCTTTTAGCCAAGGTGAATATTTATTAAATTATGTTTAAAAGAAATAAAGAAATAGTAAGTGGTTTTGCACATGGTTTTGGCACATAGTTTTCTTTGCCCATGGTATTTGCCAATGGTTTTGCCTTGAATTTTGGTGTATCTTAGAATGGCATAATACATGAGTATTTATAGCCAAACTTCAAGGCAAAACCATTGGAAAATACCATGGGCAAAGAGAACCATGTAAAACCACACCACTTACTAAGCAATAATTTAATAAATCTTCACCTTGGCTAAAAGACTGTTATAACTTCTCTTCTGTTGTTCTCCCTTCAATTTTACTAGAGTCTTTGAACTCTAATCAATTCCAAACAATGTATGAACTTGTTTGTAGGAACAAGTTTCATCATCATGTCTGTCAGATTGTGTTCAGGAGGTATCTTCTCAATTGTAACCATCCCTTTCTCCATGATATCTCTAATAAAGTGCATCCTAACATATGTTTAGTTCTTTCATGATACATCTGATTCTTCGTTATATGTATAGCACTTTGACTATCGCAGATAGTTGTTTATTCAAGTTGTATACCGTCTTCTATATGCCTTTCTGCTCTGCGATGTACTTTGCTTTGTCAACCGGAACTACAACCATATAACCTAATATCTCTTTGGTCATCGATGATCCCTGGCACCTTTGATGTTTCCATACAATAAGCCTATATCTGTAGTACCTTTCGGTAGCGCATTATCCACTTCAATTTACCAAGATTTTCCATATACATGCTTTGAATCAGTGCACATGGCATGAGACCGAACTAGCATAAGGTACATCGACATCTCTCTTTCACTCACGGTTTGGGACACAAGGCTACCGAAAGTTTGAAATGAACTGTGATTTAGCATTTTGCATGCCAAACCGTTCAAGTAATTTCTCAATGTACTTCTTTTGCGACAGAAAAAGTGTCCCAACTTTTCTATCTCTGTGAATCTCCATTCCTAGAATCTTCCTTTTAGCTCCTAAGTCTTTCATTTCAAACTCTAAGCTCAGATGAGCTTTCAAGTTTTTTATTTCATACATGTTTTTACATGCGATCAACATGTCATCAACGTACAAGAGTAAGTAGATGAATGACTTATCCGCAACCCTTTTATACTAGACACAACTGTCATGCTCACTTCTACAATACCCATTTTCGAGTATGAAACTGTCAAACCGCTTGTACCACTGACTGGGAGACTGCTTCAAGCCATATAAAGATTTCTTCAATAGGAAAACATGACCTTCCTTTTCTTGTACTTCAAATCCCTCAGGTTGCTTCATGTAGATTTGTTCCTCCATCTCACCATGCAAGAATTCTGTCTTGACATCTAGTTGCTCAAGTTCCATATCAAATTGAGCTACAATTTCAAGTAGGATACAGATAGAGCTATGTTTTACCACGGGGAAGAAAACTTCATTGAAGTCGATACCTTCTCTCTATGTAAATCCTTTAGCAAGTAATCGAGCTTTGAACCTTGCATCTTCGACTCCAGGGATTCCTTCCTTCTTCTTGAAGACCCATTTGCACCAACAATCTTCTGAGCCTTCGGCCTCTCAACAAGAACCCAAGTTGGATTCTTATGAAGAGATTCAATTTCCTCCGTCATGGAAGTAGTCCATTGGACTACTTCACTATTGTTGATAGCTTCTTCATATGACCGAGGTTCACTATTGCTGATATCACCAACAATATTTAAAGCATATAACACTAGGTCAGCATAGCCATACCTTTCAGGAAGTTTGGCTATAAATACTCATGTATTATGCCATTCTAAGATACACCAAAATTCATTGAGTTATCTTCTCTCTTATCATGTTATAGTATTCTTGTAGTGAAGAAAAAATATTAGAGTGTTTTGAGAGAGTCTTGAGTGAGAGTAAAATTGAGTGTAATTGGGTTTTAAGTAGTGAGTGAAACATTGAGTGAATTTGTAAAATCTCTTTGAAATAGTGGAATCCTTCTATTGCTCTCAAGCCGTGGAGTAGGCAAATTGCTGAACCACGTTAAATTCTCGGTGTCATTATTCTTATCCATTATTATTTTATTGTCAAATGGGAGTTCCGCTTCTACAGTTAGTAATATGTATTTTGGCATTTCTTTTGCCATGGTTTAATTTAATTACCATCTGGCCTTTAAAAATAACATTCACAAAGTTAGTGTTAACTAACTCTTAACAAACGAATCGTTTGATAGTCTATCTAATAACAAATTTGATTAGCTTTAGAATTACCAAATTCAATACTTCTTCATTATAAACTAATCAAATGTTACAATTTCAATTTTTTTGTTAGGTGGAAATTTGTAATTCGAGTGTTGTAATCGGTTACTGCGAAGGTATGGTCAGTTACAGCTGTGAGAAAATTATTTATGAACTGAAGAAAAATATTTTTGAAGTTGATGTGATCAATTATACTTGAAAATATTTTTTTGGTATTTATCAATTGTAACTGATTATAGGTTTTATGTAGTCAGTTACAGGTCTGACTTTTAGTTTTTCTAATTTGTGGCTTGGTGTATTTTTATCTCAATCACTTGTTTATACCTTATAGGTATGTTTGAAATGTACAATGAATATAATCAAAAAGCTCTCAAGAATAAAGTGTGGTTTAAGGTCATGAAAAAGAACTTAAGGATATAGAAATACACAATACTTGGGAGTTGACTAAGCTTCTAAAGGAGAAGAAAACCATCAGCGTTATATGGGTTTTCAAGATAAAGTTGAAACCAGATGGATCAATTGACAAACACAAAGCAAGGTTAGTAGCTAGATAAATTTTACAGAAATCTCAACTAGATTACTTTGAAGTGTTTGCGTCTGTAGCTAGACATGGAATAATCATATTAGCGATTACTATAGTTGTAAATATTAATTGACCTTTGATACATTTGGATGTGAAATATGCATTTGTGAACGAACCATTACAAGAAGAGGTATATGTGTCACATTCTCCTGAATTTATGAAAAAAAATAGGAAGGAATTGTGTACAGGTTAAACAAAATATTATGAACTAAAACTAGCTCCTAGAGCTTGGAATCTGAAAATTGATTCATTTTTTAAGTTGTAAGGAGTCAAAAAGTGTGAGATGGAGTATGATGCTTATGTGCAGCATACTTCTAGAGGCAATATGATTCTGGTATGTCTCTATGTTGATGATATATTTCTCACATGAAGATGTCTAGAAGAGATAGTCAAGTTCAAAAAGGTGTTGATGAATGAGTTTGAGATGACAGATCTAGGAAATATGGTGTATTTTCTAGGAATGGAGATTGTGTACTCTAAGAAGTGTACAATTTTGCACCAACTGAAGTATGAACTTGAATATCTGAAGAGATTTGAGCTAACAAATTGCAAGACTGCAATCACACATGTTGAGAAGAATCACAAGCTGGATTCTTATATTGAGTGTGATAATGTAAATGCTACAACTTTCAAACAGTTGGTTGGCTCATCGAGTTATCTGTGTAACACAAAATTTGACATTTGTTATGCGATTGGAATGGTGTCTAGGTTAATGAACACGCCAAAGTGGTCACATTACCAAGTTGCTATCAAGATTCTGAAGTACATTAAAGGGACTCTGAGGTATTAAGTATTGTTCACTTCTAGTGCTAAAACTGATGCAATTGATATTATATTCAGATTATGATTGGTGTGGAAACAGAGTTGACAGAAGAAGTACTTCTGGATATTTTTTCAAATATCTGAGAATTCCCATTTCTTGGTGCTCTAAGATGCAACATGTGATTGCGTTATCAACTTGTGAAGCCGAATACATTGCAGGTGCTTTTGACTACGTGTCAAGCTGTTTGGCTGATGAATTTTTTGCAGGATCTGAAGATAAAGGTGAGCAAACCTGGAAAGTTGATGATTGACAACAAATCAATTATAAGTCTCGCCAAGAACCCACACTACAAGAAAAGCCTTCCTCAACGACATGAAGTTGTGACGTGATTATCACGTGTCTATAAAAAAGTAGTTGTGACGTGATAATCACGTCACTAATATTTTTAGTATTAAAATAATGAAGATAACATTAACATGGTGGAAGGAGTCATAGTTTTTTTAATTAAAAATATTTGCGACGTGGGATTCACGCTGCAACTTAAAAATTAATCTAAAAAAATGGCTCTAACGTTCAAACTGAGGGAATTTTGAACTTTTATAAAATTTAGTTGTGACGTGATTATCACGTTGCAATATTTTAGGGGGGAACTATTTTGCGCGGAATTGACTTGGTACAGGTTTGTTCAGGTTGTGTGAATAATATTTTTGACCGTTGGGTGTGTCATAAGTTGGCTTTTTTTAATGCCAATGTTGCATGGGAGAAGCAAACACATTGACACTGAGTTCTATTTTCTGAGAAGTTAAGTTCATAATGGAGTGTTAGAAGTTGAACATTGTAGCATACAGAAACAACTTGCAGATGTTCTGACAAAAGTTGTCAAGACTGAATATTTTATCCGTTTAAAAAATGGAATTGGTGTTGTACAATTTAATTAGTTGAATATGAATTAAGGGATTATTGGAAATAATACAAGTGTGAGTAATGTGGGGAAATAGTTCCACATTTGATAGAAATATGGTGACTTGAGCATTTATAAGTGGGAGAACCCACTCACATATCACCTTAAGGTTTTAGGTGGACAAGTGGTGTGTCTCTCACAATGGTGTGTTGCTGAAACGGAAAGTTCCAAAAATAAGAATGCTCATCGCTCGACTTTCTCCCGACTATTGCGCCAACGAAGATGGTGTTAGAAGTAATCCATTTTCAGAAGTATTTGTGTGTAGTCTTAAGCAAAAGTTTCTGATATTGTGTACCAGAAGTATATTTAGCTTCTAGGATCTTAACTTGTTTTGTTAACTTATCTATTAAACATACTTTTGTTAGAGCCTTCGTAACAGTTTATTTTATGTATTTAAATAAATTTGTGACAAACAAATTTGTTATAAGTGTCTTTGTCTCTATTCTTTCATCTTTAATTTTTATCTTCAATCTTTTGCACCAATAATCCCTCATTAGAAAACGGATGGAGTAATATTTTTTAGAAGCTCTAATTAAACTTGTATGCTCATCACATAAACATCATAATTAGAGTTGTTTGCAATTGCATGTTGTGTATAAGAGAGTTAATCAAGTTAGTTTCTTAGTTGAGTTATGATTTACTAGTACTTTAGTATAATGACCTCTCCATTTATGAATTGCAGACTTGCAGTATGTATATAAATGCGCATTAATTTTTACAATCTCCTTGATAGTATTAAAGAGCATCAAAGCAAATTATCTTTCAGCTATGTTGAGAGACAGCTTTAAATTGCTTTACAGCCCAAATTAATTACCAACTCTTGAACATACTTTTCTAGTTCCTTGCTTTATATTTTTGGTTTCAACCTCACTTTTTAATTACTATATGATATAATTATGATGTGATATAATGTAAAAGAGGTGATTCTTTGTTTCAAAATTTACTTAAGAACCAAAAGAAGACCAAGAAGTCAATGCATTCACCGAAATTGAATCTACAAAGTCAACAAAAAGTGTATTGGCCCACATATTTGTATTTCCTTCTTTTTTAAACTTGTCCCCTATAGGGTAAAAAAGTTAGCCTATACAATTTTAAGAAATATAAAGTAAAGAAGAGGATCATATATTTTTCAAAAAGAAAAAAAAAAGATGGATCATATATAAGTGGCAGATCATAGTGGATGATTTCTTCAATTTTCCGCAATATATAATTTTTTAGTGTCTTTTAAAAAAATATTGATGTTTTAATAATAATAATAATAATAATAATAATAATAATAATAATAATAATAATAATAATAATAATAATATAATAATAAAATAATAATAATAATAATAATAATAATAATAATATAATAATAATAATAATAATAATAATAATAATAATAAAATAAAAATAAAAATAATATAGATTATATAAATAAAATATATCGATTTATCAGCTCATAAAACAACTTAATTATGCAAAAAAAAAATAGCAATGTTGATTAGATTCAGAATCGCAAAGTCAGATATCCTTGAGTTTTTTTTATTCTCAAAATAGAGAAGAGAAAGTAATAATAGTAATATTGCTTTAGCTTTCACAAAAATAACACTTTAGTTTGGATATAATGGAATCAATCAAAGTAATAAAGTCTTTATCACCATGCCTTAAAATATAAGCAGGCAGTACAGGCATGTCCCATCAAGGGGCACCAACCGCATCACAAAATGTCAAGCATTTTCTTCCTTTTTTTTTATTACCAACATTGTTTTAAAAATCAGATAAGAGATTAAATCGGTGAAGGTATTGGGTCATTGGTTTATTAGTCAAATTACTGGATTACTGGTCAAATCGCATGATTAAACTTAATTAAATCGGATAACTCGAATGACTCATTCTTTACAAAACTATGTAAATATAAAATTTGTCGAATCGGATGACTCATTCTTTACAAAATATAACTAAAACTTAAATTTTTAAAAAAATCATATCATAAATAAATTCATAATTTAATAATTTAAATTTAAATTTTAAACATTTTGAAAATATCATATCATAAATAAATTTATAATTTAATAATTTAAATTTAAATTTTAAATATAAATACCATATATAATAAAATAGTATAAAATTACAAACTCTAATTGCTGAATAATTTATAACAAAATAATTTCGTTGTCTATTATTTAGTTTCAAGGCGTAACTATTATTTCAATATTGAAATATCCTTCTTCAATATCAAAACTATGTGTAACAAAATCAACTGGATCTACAATATTTTCTCTGTCAATAGTATAATTAATTAATTTAATTTTTTAATTTTTATTTAAATATAATATTTTAATAAAATAATCAAAATGAATTAAAAAAATTAAAATGTAGATTTTTTTTAAATTTTAATTATTTGAGTAAAAAAAAAATATGCAGTTGAATCACCGGTTTTAAAAAACCGTCGATTTTTTCAATTTTTACCGGTTCTTATCGGTTCAATGACATTTCCAATCTAACAATTGAATCAGATCGATTATCTGACCGATTCTTGATTCGACCGACCGATCCGATCCATTTTTTAAAACATTAATTACAAGTATATTCACTCTTTGTGTCAATATATATATATATATATATATATATATATATATATATATATATATATATATATATATATATATATATATATATACACACATATATGTATGTATATTAATTGTCTATAACTAACTTTAACTATTTTGTAAGATATACTTAAAATACTTTATGGTAAAATTGTGTAGTAAAATTTCATGTTCGGGTTGATGACTGCAATTTGCTGCAGTCACACAGTTAAGTTTTTTGAGCGAAATTTTTTTTCCTGCTAATTTGTAGGACTTTTCTTTATTTTTGATGAAAAATAAAAAATATTTCTAAATTTCACAAGTACATTTACAAATTTATCTATAATTTGTTAAAAATAATGTGAATTCGCAAGTGCACTTGCGAAGACATATGACTTTGTGTAATTTGTAAGTGCACTTGCGAATTTATGTCTGCACAAAATTCATAAACATTTAACATTGTAAGTTCCTTGCTTTTGAGGATTGACATCAATTTTGTAAAAACAAATAAGTGCAGCAATAATGTATTGAACAATAGGGTATTTAAGAACTTGTAAATCCTATTGGAATGCCTGAACATGTTGTGTTGAGTAAAATCAACATTTGGAACAACATGTCAATGAGGATGTCGTGACATCATACATCAGACATAACGCTACTGAACTAATAAGTTTGTTACAGTTCTGTTTTTAAGTTGTGCAAAATATTTTGGGAATATTATGCAACATATGTGGAGTGTAATTGAAGGCATATGTGGAGGTCTGGAAGATTTAATCAGAAGCTGAAGAGAAAAATCAGATTGAGGACCTTGATAGTAGCAGAAGTTTTCTGCTTGTTTGTTTTTCTGCAGAGTTTGTTCTGCAGTTTGTTACAGCTATAAGTTGTTGTTTGAAGGTCCAAATCCAGTTGGATAACAAGTTATAAATAAGGACGTTGTAACCTAGTTTTAGTAAGCTAGCCAATTATAGAAAGATGTAATCATTAGGGTTAGCCATGTAAGTGAACCACCCGAATTGTGGGATGGTCACTAATTTGTACCTCGAAACCCGCAAGCAAGAGGATTGTTTTACTCACTGATAAGCTATGAAGAAATGAGTTGAGTTGTGTTCTTGGAGGAAAATGTGAAGTAACTCCAAGTATGTGTGTCAAATGTGTTTGACTATTTTTGTGTTTGAAGAAGTGTTCTTCAAACTGGTTGTTTTTGTTGCAGGGGTTTGCAACTGTTATGTATCACTAGGGAGTGAGCAGAGGTTCTCTTATCTTAGATGGGCTTCAAAGATAAAAGTTTAATTGGGTAGTGATTAGGTAAATCGGAGGTTGTTTATCTGTAAACCAGAGGTTGTTTATATAAAATAATACTACTGATACTGGAGTCTTCTTCCAGGCTTGGTAGCCCCCAGATGTAGGTTGGTTGGAACCGAACTAGGTTAACAATTCTGTTGTATTTTTTTTTGTTTCTTGCAATGTGTTCTTTTACTCTACCACGTCTATTTGTTAATGTCAGATCAGATTTCTCGACATTCTTATAGGACATTTGAGTCTACTGCTGCACTAGAATTTCAATTGGTATCAGAGCAGACATCCTGTCTGTTTTTGGATGAGATCCTAGGAAGGATACTTTCTAGTTGTGTACAAGGTAGTAGGTATGTAGTGGAGAATTGTTTGAACAAGGAGTTTCATATTGTATGGTCCCTTGAAGTGGAGGATGGACCTATATGTGGAAGATTAGTGTGAATTGAAGACCAACTTGACTAGAACTGTTGTACCTTCTTGATGAAAGAAGATCATGAAGCAAGAACAAAAGAGTGAAAAAGTTCAAAGGATTCATGCGGGAGTGGAGACCTTGAATTAATGGATTAATATTAAGCTTTTATTTAGCAAAAGAGGAAGACTGTCAAAACCTTCATGCAGGAGTGAAGATATTGATAAGGTAACTCTTGAGCCTATGTGTGTTCTGGTTATGGTATTGGTGATATCTAGTTTATAGCTTGGTGAAAAGATACTGTACGTAGGGTTGATTTATTTTCAATCCTAAGTTTCCATGTTTATGCTTAAGTTGGATAGTAAGCATTGTATGTAAATTCTATTGAAGTATTACTGTATTCCGCTGCATATATAACCCTAAAAGTAAAAGAAGGATTCCGCTGCACTGTATGTCTAATTCTCAAGGAGAAATTGATTATGAATTAGGGGGATGCTTTTAAGAAGCCAGTGGGTCCTTGTATTGTAAGCCCAAGAGGAGGCATTCCGAGGGTCATCGAGGGTCCTTGTATTGTGAGCCCAAGAGAAGGCATTCCGAGGGTCATCGAGGGTCCTTGTATGAAGCTCAAGAGGAAGCTATAGGGTATGGTTGGTTTTGGCTTTAAGAGTGGTTTCACCGAGAAACCATCCTCTTAGGATTCAAGAGTGATTTCACCGGGAAATCATACTCTCAGGGTTCTATCCTAGCGCGGGTGATTCTTTGTATTGGAAGCCCAATAGGAGGTTGTTAAGAGATTTCCAGGTCTCTTTCTTGTTTGATGCCCAAGAGAAGGCTAAACTCAACGAGGGAGTTCTTTTGAACGAAGCCCAAGAGGAGGCTAACTCAGCAGGGGAGTGTTGTCTTATATGAAGCCTAAGCAAAGGCTAAACTCAATAAATGAGTTTTATTATATGAAGCGTAAGAGGAGGCTAACTCAGATGAATGAGTTTTCTTATACGAAGCCTAAGAGGAGGCTAAAAGGGAACCTAGTTGTTAGGCTAGTTGTTATGTTATAACTGAACAATTATATGAACAAGTGTGTGACGGGTATTCACATGAGTTTATGAAGGAAATATAAACAAGTGTATAAAACGAGCGTTTAAAGTAAGTGTAACTTGAATATATACAAATGTTTGGGACTTACACCTTAAGGGAGGCCCATTGGTTTAAAAGCAGTTTCACCGGGAATAATGCTTCTCTTAATACCAATGGAATCGGTGTATAAACAAGCGGATGAAAACAAACGAACGAAGTTTGTTTATGCTTGAATATTTACAATGATGATTGAATGTGTACAAGGAAATGAATATGTACACGAAGGGGTGATTATGTACAAGGAAATGAATATGTACATAGGAGGGTTGGGACTTACACCGTGAGGGAGGCCCATGATCAATTAAGAAATTCAAGGAGAAACCTAGTTTAATTTATCTTTAAATTTAATTGCTCATGGGAAAAGGTGTGTAAGTTTATTGAAAAGTTTTTGAAAAGGTTTTAAAAATGATTTTGAAAAGTGAAGGATATTCACAAGAAGTTTTGAAAAAAGATTTAAGTTTGAAAGTTGGAAAGAAAACATTTTTGAAAAGTATTAAAAAATACTTAAAATGCCTCATTTTTAACTTAATAAAAATATAATCAAAAAGAAAATATTTTTGGATTTTTTTTGACATAATCATAAAATAGGCATATTAAATGACAAGTGTACAAAAAATCATCTCAAAATGTGAAGTTTTGAATAGTTTTTGAAAATGTTTAAGTTTGTTAGAAACTTGAGAAATTAGTGATAAAAAAGAGTTTTTGGTCCTAAGGAGGTTTAAACCTTGGACTTTTGGCTTAGAAGTAAAGAGTTTTTCCACTGAGCCATTTGCTTGACTTGTCATTTAATCACCTTGTTTAGAAGGAGTTTTGAAAAAAATGAAGTTTTGAAAATGTTCAGAAATTGGCTACTTCTGGAAGGATCAGAAGCTAGCTTTGCTTCTGGAGGCAGAAGGCTTAGAAGCTGGCTGCTTCTGGGGCGCTTTGAGGCTTGCTGCTTTTGGGGCGTGAGAAGGAGCGTGTGGCTTCTGGAGGTTAGAAGCTAGTTGCTTCTGGATGATAGAAGCTTGATGCTTCTAGGAATGTTTGAGAAGCTGATGCTTCTGGAGATAGAAACACTAGAAGTGCTTCTAAAGAGTGTAGAAACTGAAAGTTTCTAAGGGTAGAAGCTTGATGCTTTTGGGGATAGAAGCATTTCTTTCTGAAGAGTGTATAAATAGGAAGCTTCTAAAAGTAGAAGCTTCAGAAGTACTTGGGTTGAACCTCAGAAGTGTTTATGGAGAAGCAAGCCTTAGAAGCTTGCTTTGCCTTTTATTAAAAAAAGGTTCCAGGGGGATTCGAACCATGGACTTTGAGGCGAAGGAAAGTTTTAAGGCGTGCTGGCTTACCACTGGGGTGGCTATACATCCATTGTTTTAATTCAAACTACAAATATATATTATAAACCCAACTTTTGAATTTTTGAATTTCCACTTCATCTTCTTCGTGGAAACAGGCGCGAGCATCCATGCCTTAGATTTGAATTTCTTCGTTTCTTCATCAATTTTAAAAATTCAAAATACAAATTTGTCTAGAATTTCATCACGATTCTAACCATGTAACTTGTTAAAATTAATAATCAAAGATGAACGTGAATTTTGATAATCCCAAATTAAACCCTAACTGATTAAATGAATAATTCTTTGAACTCAATTAATTTTAGTTTAAATTGAGGATCCAGATAGCTTTAGTGATATGATATCTACATCTTCCTTTTCAAATTTGAAGCTAAAGATGCATGTATGGAGGTATCAAAGTTTCGAAAACTCACCTCTTGGTATGAAATACCAGATCGAGTATGGTAGCTTCCAGGTACAAAGTGATGCTTGAAAAAGCTTCCCTGAACCTCACTGAGTATGTTTCTACTCTTAGATTGCTCTGAAAGTTACTGGAACTCTCAGACCAAGTGAAGTTGCAGGTTGCTAGTTTGAAAATGGAAGATGATGATGGTGCTGTTCCAAAACTTGTTTAAGTGTTTGGACAATCTCTATATGTTGTATAGAATGTGTCTGAAGTGAGAAATCAAGACAAGCACGAGTGGTTTTCAAGTTTGGAAGTTTTGGCTCAAAACCTGCACAAATGGAGTTTTATGGAGAAAATTGACTTTTGGCTTGTTTTTGGATGATTCAAGGTTTTAAACAACTTCTAAATGATGTTTAGAAGATGTTGGAAGCTCAAGTTTGCTCAGAATTTGCAAAGCTTGAAGATTGCAAAATTTCCCTCTTAGAACTTTGAAACTTGAAAATCAAGAAAGAAAGAAGGAAAGCTTGGATTATGATTGCTTTGGTGTGGTTTGAAATGAAGAAATGACCTCTATTTATAGGCCAAAAATTCTGAATGACAAGGCAAGGTTATCATTGAGAGAGCTTGCAACTTGGCTTAAGTGGTAAGAAGGAATCTTTTGCATTTAATGCAAATAGTTACTTTCTAACCATGGTTAAAATTTCTCTTTGATTCAATCCTCTTCTCAATCATTCCTAATTGATATTTATCAGTTATAATCTATCTCTAGTGGTGACAAGGCTTCTAGAAAGAGAGGTTTGTGAAAAATGACTTAGAGTTTCTTGAAAAATGACTTGTAATTCATGGTTATGGAGCTCTAAGTTTAATTTTCAAAACCTTAGCTACACAAAGTTTTTTTTCAAGTTCTTGGACATTTTGGAAAGCTTTTAACAAGACCTACAACTTTCATGTTTTGAGTTTTTCCTGAATCACAATGGATCTAGGTGAAAAATGGCCATGAAAGTAAGGAAAAACCATGTTTCTTAACACTTGAAATTTTTTCTAAGTGTTAGAAAAAATTCAAATCTTGACTTTTTGTTGACTTTTTCACATTTCTTGATTTTTTATGATCATGATGGATTATTTGAAATGTTTTTATGATTGAAAAAGTTTAGTCTTGAAAAAGTTGACCAAAAGTCAAAGTTTGACTTTTTTGAGCAGATGAATTTTTATTAGATGATTCAGAATTTGTCTGATGAAGAAACATGGATTTTGCAATGTTTTGAATCAAGAAATTAGGTCAAGATGTTGCATTGAATATGTTAAGATCAATCTTCAAGCAAATAGGTCATCCATTGAGCAGAAAGTCAATGATTGACTATCTTCGATCAAAACCCTAATTGGTCGATTCAAGGTAGATCATGAGAAAAAGTTGGGAATTTGAAGATCAAATGTTGATGATTGATTAAGATAGATCATTTTAGGTGAGTGGAAACTCAAACCCTAATTGATTATATCTTGAACAGATGAAATTTTGAAGAAACCCTAACTTTGACTTCTAGAAGCCACGCACGATCTATTCTGTTTTGAAACTGTTAGTGATGCAGTGATGCATATATGGATAATGTAAGGTGGTATCTTTGGTCAAAAATTGGGGTATGACAACAACCAATGAGTTGTGATTTGAATCCCAAATCCAGTTGGAATGTAGGTTATAAATAGAAGCATTATAACCTAAGAAATGTACCAACCGAGAATAAGAAAAATGTAAACATTAGGGCTGAGTCTATATGAGTTGGACTGTTTTAATACAAAGTTGTAGTCTCTGTTATTGTTCTTCTCGAATTTGTGAAGCAAGAGTAAGTATTGTTCTTGGAGGAAGCTTGTAAGCAAATCCAAGTTGTGTTCTTAGTCAAGAGTCTTGGCTAGGTATTGTCATGGAAGTGTATCTTTTGTTTTGCTGTCATGAAAGTGTGTCTTCCTATTTTTGTCCAATCGCCGTCTATGATTTATGAGGGATTAAGGAGGGCCTCATACCTAGATGAGTCTTAGGTAGAAAGTTAGCACGGGTAGTGATTAATTGAGAAGTTGTAGGGCAATTTAAATTCGAATTGATACTATTATAGTGGACTTTATCTCTAGCTTGGTAGCCCCCAAATGTAGGTGATGTTACTAAATTAGGTTAACAATTCTGATGTGTTATTTACTTTTTAGTACTGTTTTTATATGTGTTTATACCTTTCCTAGTTGTTTAAGTCAGATCGGATGTCTTAACATGTCATAAGACATCTGAAGTCTGATATACTAGAATTTCAGGCACAAATAATCGAATATTTGAGGTATTGATGTGCGATAAACCTAATGTGTCTAACGGTATCTTAACTGCAAGCGCACAGCCTATCGCGGTAGTAATAAAAGATTGTCGAATCCACAGGGACTTTGTAATCACTCTAGTGCGGGAAAGTAATGTTAGTTTAGCTAAGGCGGAAATTGTCACGTTTGGTATTGGGAAGGTTAAGGAAGGTAAACTAATTGCTCTTAAATTAATTATGAGATGGAATGGTCGGTATGTAATAGAGTCGACCTAAAGGATCTAATCTGACTTAAGCATATAAGGATGGCCAACTTAATTGTTCTGTAGAATTCATCAATTTAAAAACCCTCAATTTACACTTTCATGGTCTTATCTCGGATTGTACGTCTAAAGCCCTATACCTTCTTTCGCTAGCCTATAAGTGTTTAGAAATACTTTTTGGAAACTTAATTAATTCTAATCTGTTTTAAAGCGCTTTCACTGTATTTAAATCAAATGCCTAACTTTAGTTATCCGGTTAAAAATCTCACACTTTCGTGGTCTCGATCTAACCTATTTATCTTCTTACTTTCGTAACAAAGGTTTTATTTTTAAGCATAAAAAGTTATAACCAGAGTTAAGTTGATTAAGGTTTTAGCCTAAGTTTGATCAGATGCCTATTATCTCTAACTATTCCATACCGACACTAAAGGTTTAGCTAGCCATGGAAATTATAATGAACTCACAGGAAATAAAAACAAACAAATATAAAATGGACATTATAAATAATAAACGAAATTGCATAAATTAATTAAAAGGTACTGTAATACAATCGTAAAATAAAAACCTGAAAATAAAGCCAATACTTCAATCCCTCTTCCACAAATCGGAAACTTGGACTTGGTATCGGTAATACTACGAATTCTGAGGCTTGAATAAAAATCCTAAACTAGAATAATAACTTCCTAATGTTGGAAATTATTATTTGGGCGATGAAATTAAACGAACGGAAATAAACGAATGCAGAGAAATAATAACTGAAGGAATACTGGGTTCGATTTCGGCAGAGCTTCCGCACAAGTAAACCGTAAAAATGCTCCGTACCTCTAACGTTGAATGTTGAGGTATTTATAGAGAAATGGAATTGGTAGTTGGTTTTGAAATTCACACGAAGCATCCCTTGAAAATCTCCATGAATATAGGAACGGGCGTTGAAGTTGAACGTGGGTGATGGTTGAGAGAAATCGAGTTTGAAAACTCCTTCTTTTACCGCCACGCTCGTACTTTTAATTAATATGCTTTGCCTTACGAGCAACTTTGTTGTTTCTTCCGTGTTACGGTCGTGGTGTGTTACGGTCGTAACACGCCTTGATGGCTTACGGTGGCGGTGTGTTACGGTCGTAACACGCTTCAGATGGCTTACGGTCGTGGCGATGTGTTACGACACAACTACAAAATCGCATTTCTTGACAGATTTATCTTTTTCTTCTGTTCTTTGATGGTTTCTTGCATTGTTTCATGTTTTCTTCTGTTTTGAGCTAAGTTATGAATACCTGCAAAAAGTAATGACAATCTCGAAATATTCGGGAGTTAATCGGGTCAAAATAATACAAAACGGGTTAATTTCATGGAAAATAAACGATATGATTTCGTGTTATCAGGTATCTAATTAATTTGATGAGTTTATTCGTCCACTGACCATATTCTTTTAGAGTCAATTCTTCTCCTATATAAATGAGGCTCTTTTCCTCTTTATTCCACACTAAAATAGACTTCTCTCTAATTCTTATAATTTTATCTCGCTTTTCTCTCCATCTCTCTCTAATTATTTTATTTTCACCAAAGTTGCCTTAGTGCCCTGTGAATGAAAACTAATTATGAGGAAGAAGTTGTATTTGTGTCGTGCCATTGATGATACATTCAAGAGAGCGATTATAACTCCCTGAGTTTAATTAATTAATTATTTAATTAAATTAGTTAAGAATTTTTTTGTTGGAATTAGTCGAAGTTCGAAAGTATCGATGTAATTGGATTAATATGCTGATTTGAGTGGTTAAGTTTATAGTCGGATTAATTGTCAGTTTAATCGGAAGATTTAATATTAAAAATAATATTATTATTATTCAGTGTGTGCCTATTTTGAAATTAAAAATAGTAATAAAGAATGTGTGATATTAAGTCCAAAATAATATTAAAAATATTATTATTATTATTATTATTATTATTATTATTATTATTATTATTATTATTATTATTATTATTATTATTATTATTATTATAATAGTCTTATCTGTTTATATGTGTAGGGTAGACATGACATTTATTCATCATTTAAGCTCATAAAAATTATAAAATTTTCTCTTAAGGCAAGATTTGAACCAGGAACAAGTGGGATACTGCACAACTTGCATGCCACAAAACGAGTTCGTTCACATTGAATACTGAATATAATTTAAACTATAAGTTCATGTAATTAAAAAAAGCATAGATATTTTCATACATGCATCAGATAAGAACAACAATGTGCCACCATTATTTATATTTATATATATATATATATATATATATATATATATATATATATATATATATATATATATATATATATATATATATATATATATATATATATATATATATATATATATATATATATATATATATATATATATATATATATATATATATATATATATATATATATATATATATATATATATATATATATATATATATATATATATATATATATATATGCAGGACTTTGACATCTATTAATGATGTAGCTTTTGAAGTCACAACCCATGAATATAAATACTTGTAATTTAATAGGGAAGATGAAATTACAAGCTATAAAATATTTAATTACATCAATTGGGATATCAAAAGTTACTTCTATGTATTATGAAAAGGAAAAAATGCGGACATGTTTGTATTTTTTTCAAACTATCTATGATATTGTGTCTTCTTATGTCATTTAATAACCATGTTCATGAGGTGCAGTTGTAGAATAGCAACATTGTCAGACATGTTCATGTTCTACAAAGTCTCGTAAGTTTGCTGTGTTATTCCGATTAATACTTTCTGTCTTTTTCCAATTGATTAAGTAATTAAGTTGGTATATTTTGCATGGTTTTGTAAATATTATCTTTGATTAATTGTTATGTTGTTTATGTTTATATATATATATATATATATATATATATATATATATATATATATATATATATATATATATATATATATATATATATATATATATATATATATATATATATATATATATATATATATATATATATATATATATAAACAATTTTTAATTACATGAACTTATAGTCTAAATTATATTTGGTTTGTAATAAATCAAACATGAGCGAAGTGGTCTAGTGGCATACATGCTATGCAATATTCCACCTGTCACAGGTTTGAGTTAAAGATACAAACATCACATTAGATGTCACATATGCAAAATAAAACTCCGTTTGAGAAAATTGGACGGAAAGGATTTATATGACTCTGTTTGAAGATTTAAGGGACTACATTGGTCTTTTTAAAAATTAAGGGACCAAAATGGACTTCGAGATAAAGATAAGAGACGAAAAAAAAGGTATTTTGTCATTTAATTATAAGAGATATAAAAGGAGAATCATAATGGTTAGTAGAAGTTGTTGGTGGCTGTACGTGGGAGAAAGAAAAGAGGAAGAGGAACAAGGTTTGGAGAATTAGCCGCCGGGAGAGGAGTTGCAGACTAGAAAGGCAAATCGAAATTCGACCGGAAATTATAGAGAGACCGTCAATCCAAGGTAAGGGTGGGGTTCAATCTCTATAACCGAGTTTATGATAAATTGTATGTGGGATTAGGTGCATGAATTTGCCATGAAATTAATTGTGGTTTGCTCATTGTATGTTGATTTTGATGAAATTAAATGTTGTTGTCATGGTTATTATGGTTGTATTTGGGCGTGACTTTGAATATTGAGTGAATTGATCAAATGATAATGTCCTTGTAAAACAAGAATAAATGCTATGGTATGCAAGAGTTTTAGATCGAAGTTGAAAATACATGTACTGGAATTGGAAAACCCCGTCGAAGAAGACAAAGTATTCCCTCAAGAGGCCCTACCGAACGACATGAAGTGTAAGTGAAGCATGTGCCAAAAGACACAAGTGATGGTGATGAGGTGGGCCCTGCCGAACGACAGGGGTAACAATGGAGAAGGGGGTGTTGATCGTCACACCCCATGGTGACGGACGTCACACCCTTAGTGTGCAAGATATTTTGTTTTCTTTTCTTAATTGTTTTGTCTATTTCTATTTGTATGTAGTTTCTGCAATCTTAAATTATTTATAGGTAACATACATTAGGTAGAATGAAATTTATAACCATACGTATGTATGTGTGGTAGCAGTAAATTATGTGATATGATTAATTGATAGCAGTATATGTTAGTATATAGGGATAACAAAAATTATTAGAAGTGATATCAGTAAACAGAGAATTATCACAGTGAAGTTAACAACAAAGTATAATTTGGTAGTAATTGAGGTTTAATGATAGGAAAATAAAATGAATGGAACTGTAAAATGATTAGTATACGAGGTCGAGGAAAAATAGTACCGTATAGTAACGTTAGTAGTTTTTGTTAGAACATAGTTCGGTTCTAATCATATCTTAGAATTTGGATGATAACAAGTGAAATAAATTTTGTATAATAAATATGATAATTTGATGCGTATTGTTTCCATTTCAGATGATGTTCTAACTCAAGCACTTCAGAATAAAGAAATATCAAAATTATGCTGAGTAAACAAGTAATAGAAGTTCTAATGATGAATGGAACTTCTGGACACGCACGTTGAAAGCAACTTCTGAAGGAAGCATGATAACGTGACCTCTAATAGAAGCACCAAGGAAACCTTTGATTAGAAGATACTTTGAACAAGGCTTGCAGAAGATCATGATTTTTCAGTACGTCATCTTCTAAGACAAAGTCTACTACAATACCGTTACTCTACTAAGGCTAAGAGGAATTAAGCACTTGAGTGGATCAAATTCTGAGGCTCATTGAGAAAACAAAGCACATGTAGACAAGCAACATTAATTATGTTTCTCATAATCCAAGACACACAACAGAATGCAACGAAACTATTTCTAGAATCTATATAAAGAGCAAACTTTCAAAGAAGAAAAAAAAACTATTCACAATAATTCTGAAAGAATACTTACGTTGTCAAAATCAATACTATTTTGTGTTAAGTTTATTTTCAGTTTTGAGTTTAAATTTCTTGTGTAAAATTCACTTTTGTGATACAACTTTTTAGAAGCAACCTTATACACTTTGTTAGAAGTTCTTGTGTAATTGCTCCTTGAGAGACCAGTTGGGTCAGATTTCTCAAAAGGGCTAGGACTAGAGAGTCTTAGACGTGTTAGTCACTTGTAGTTGGCTTGTGCATTATTGTTAGTCACAATAATTGGTTGTGCAATTGTAATCTTTTGATTATAGTGGATTAAGTTCTTGTTTGAGAAAGGCAAAATTACCTTGGCGGGTGGACTGAAGTAGTTTGAGTTTCAAACGAACCAGGATAAAAATCACTGTGTGTTTAGATTGTTGTTAAGTAAAAGAAAATTTAAAAGGGAAAAACTTATTCAACCCCCCTTCTAAGTGTTTTCTAAGCCTTCAATTGGCATAAGAGCTCCTAGTTCTGGGTGCAAACACTTAACCGTGTCAGAAAAGATCCAGAAGGAAAACACAAATGGCAACTGATCATAACAACAACAACAACACAAAACCACCAGTTTTTGATGGAGAAGACTTTGAATACTGGAAAGATTGATTAGAAAGTTTCATTCTTGGCTATGACCCTGATCTATGGGATATGGTCTTAGATGGTTATAGACATCCAGTAGACAAAGAAGGAAACAAGATAGATAGAAAGACAATGGAGAAACAACAGAAAATAGATTTCAAGAATCATTACAAAGCAAGAAATATCCTACTGAATGCCATTTCAAAAATGGAGTACGAAAAGATCACCAACAAAGATACAACACATGACATTTTTGAGTCTCTCAAAATGTCACATGAAGGAAATGCTCAAGTCAAAGAAACTAAAGCTCTAGCTCTCATTCAAAAGTACGAAGCCTTCAGGATGGAAGAAAATGAGTCCATTGAAGAAATGTTCTCAAGATTCCAAATTCTAACAGCTGGCCTAAGGGTTCTAAACAAAGGTTATAAAAACGCAGACCATGTAAAGAAGATCATCAGAAGTTTACCCAAAAGATGGGCACCAATGGTCACAACATTCAAAGTGTCAAAGGATTTGAATACTATATCCCTAGAAGAACTTATCAGCGCACTGAGAAGTCATGAGATAGAGCTTGATGAATACGAGCCCCAGAAGAAAGGTAAGTCTGTTGCTCTGAAAACTACTAAAAAAATTGAAACTAATGCTTTTCAGGCTGAAGAAGGAAGCTCTGAAGATTTAGAGTCAGAGGAAGATGAGTACTCTGCTTTCTAGAAGGATAAACCAAATGTGGAATCACAGGAAAAAGAAGTTCAAAACTATAGGAGATCAGAAGATAGAGGAGAATCTTTTGGACACAAGAAGTTTAGAAACAGAAACGTCATTTGCTATGAATGCAAAGAACCAAGACACTTCAAAAGTGATTATTCTAAGCTGCAGAGAGAAAAGCCAAAGAAAAGGTTTGAAAAGAAGAAAGGAATGATGTCTACCTGGGACGACTCAAAATCTTCTGAAGTTGAATCTGACTCAGAAGATGAGCATGCCAACCTAGGTTTTATGGCCACAACAGCAGATAACTCAGGCTCTGAATCAGAACCTGAAGATGTATTTTTTGAATCTACTCGAACTGAACTGGTAGATAGTTTATCAAAACTTCTGGAAAACCATAGTCAACTCAAGATCAAATACAAGAAACTTAAAAAGAGTCTTGTATCTGAAATTGAGCAACTTAAAGCAGAAAATTTTGAACTAAAATAAAATAATGTTAAACTCAAAGAGGATTTTCAAAAAGATAAAAAAATTTCTAGTTCAGATACTGCTTCAAGTTCAAAATATATTCTTAAAGAATATGACTATAGTTTTCAAAAATTTCTTGCTAAAAGCATAGATAGAAGCAAAATGGCTTTAATGATCTATGGTGTTAATGGAAACAATAGAAGAGGAATTGAATATGAAACTCCCAAAGGGAAAGAAACATATAAACCTAAACCTGTTGATGAAATTGTTATCATATATAAATCACTGCACCAACAATTTAGTTTCGGTCACACACATGATATAAAATACACATCTTATTCTGAAAGTTTTCACGTTAAACCAAAATTCAAACAGAAATTTAGAAACTCTAACCAGACCCAAAAAGATATGGGTACCTAAGGAGAAAATCATATATGTTGCAGATGTCCTTAACAACGAAGTTGAAACACCAATTATGGTACCTGGACTCTAGATGCTCCCTTCTATTTATAATGTTCTGTTAGTAGAAGGATTAGTGCATAACTTATTATCCATAAGTCAATTAAGTGACAATGGTTATGATATAATCTTTAATCAAAAGTCATGTAGAGTTGTATGTCAAATAGATGGGTTAATCCTGTTTACTGGCAAGAGAAAGAACAACATATACAAAATTGATCTCTCTGATCTTAAAACTCAAAATGTAAAATGCCTTCTATCAGGTAACAATGAACAATGGGTCTGGCATAAAAGATTAGGACATTTTAGCATGAGAAAATTATCTCAGATTAAAAAACTCAATCTGGTCAGAGGACTTCCTAATTTGAAGTTCAACTCAGAAGTTCTGTGTGAAGCATATCAGAAGGGAAAATTTTCAAAACCCTCTTTTAAATAAAAAAATGTTGTTTCTTCCTCTAGGCCATTAGAACTTCTGCACATTGATCTATTTGGACCAGTGAAAACTGCATCCATTAGAGGCAAGAAGTATGGATCGATCATTGTAGATGACTACAGCTGATGGACATGGGTAAAGTTCTTAAAACACAAGGATGAGTCACATTCTGTGTTCTTTGACTTCTGTAATCAAGTTCAAAATGAAAAAGAGTTTAGGATCATAAAGGTTAGAAGTGATCATGGAGGAGAATTTGAAAACCAATTGTTTGAAAAATATTTTAAAGAAAATGACATTTCTCATGATTTCTCTTGTCCTAGAACTCCCTAACAAAATGGAGTTGTAGAACGAAAGAATAGAACATAGCAAGAAATGGCCAGAACCATGATCAATGAAACTAATTTGGCTAAACACTTCTGGGCAGAAGCAGTGAACACAACATGTTATATTCAAAACAGAGTTTCTATAAGACCTATTCTTGAAAAGACTCCCTATGAATTATGGAAGAACAGAAAGCCCAACATTTCATATTTTCATCCATTTGGATGCACTTGCTATATCTTAAATACTAAAGATTATCTGAACAAGTTTGATTCTAAGGCACAAAAGTGTATTCTGCTTGGATACTCTGAACCCTCAAAAGGATATAGAGTGTACAATACAGAAACTCTAATTGTTGAATAATCAATCGAAGTAAGATTTGATGATAAGCTTGGCCAACAAAAGTCAAAGCAAATTGAAAATTCTGCAGGTACAGAAGTTCATCTAACAAACTCTGAAGGGACAGAACAAAAGGACAACTCAGAAGATCTGGTTGTTGAAGATATTCTGGACAACTTAAGAATTTCTGAAGAAACCTCACAAAAGATTTCCAAGTATCACATAAGTACATCCAAAATATGTTATCATTGGAAAGAAAGATGATCCTATTAGAACAAGATCCTCTCTAAGAAACAATGAAGAATCACATTTTGGTCTGGTTTCTCTGATAGAACCAACCTCAATAGATGAAGCTCTTCAAGACAATGATTGGATTATATAAATGCAAGAAGAACTCAATCAATTCACAAGAAATAATGTGTGGGATCTAGTTCTAAAGCCTAAAGGATTCAATATAATTGGAACAAAGTGGGTATTCAGAAATAAGTTAAATGAGCAAGGAGAAGTTTTCAGAAACAAGGCACGACTGGTTGCACAAGGGTATAGTCAACAAGAAGGTATTGATTATAATGAAACCTTTGCTCTAGTCTCCAAGTTAGAATCTATTAGACTATTAATTTCTTTTGCTGTTCAAAATAACATTACTCTGTATCAAATGGATGTTAAAAGTACATTTTTAAATGACTATATATAATAAGAAGTTTATCTTCTTTATCTAACTGCATCTAGGCCAGATATTCTGTTTAGCGTTTGCTTATGTGCAAGATTCCAATCAGATCCCAGAGAATCTCAATTAACTGCTGTTAAGCGAATTCTAAGGTATCTGAAAGGTACTACTAATGTTGGACTATGTTACATAAAATCCAAAGACTTTTTAAATTAGTAGGTTATTATGACGTTGACTTTGCTAGAGATAGAGTAGAACAAAAAAGCACCTTTGGAAGTTGTCAATTTCTTGGTGAAAATCTGATCTCATGGTACAACAAGAAACAAGCCACATTTGAACTTTCAACCACTAAAGCAAAATATGTAGTTGCTGCTGGTTGTAGCACTCAGATGCTCTAGATGAAGAGTCATCTAGAAGACTATCATTTGTATGAGTGTAAGATTCATATCCTTTGTGATAATACTTTTGCTATATGTTTATCAAAAAATCCTATTTTGAACTCTAAGGAAAATTATATAGAAATTAAGCATCATTTCATAAGGGACTATATTCAGAAAGGTGTTTTAACTTTAAATTTTGTAGACACAAACCATCAATGGGATGATATTTTTACTAAGCATATTTCTGAAAAGAGATTTAAATTCATTCTAAAGAATATTAGTATGGAATTTTGTTCTAAATGAAATTATGTTTATCATTATTTTTTATTGTTATTGTCAGAAGTTATGCTCTTAAATGAATGTTCTAGTCAACATCTCTTCAGAAGTTAGAAGAGAAGTTAAGTTAGAAACCATATCTAGAAGTTCTGAAATATTTCCCAAATGTTTCATTACAAATAGGGTTCAGAAGTTCATTATATCAAACAGATGTAATGCTTTTAACCTAGAAGTTGAACATGTGTTCAAAACTTCTGGTAAGTCACACACGCGTGCTAGATATTGACACACTGTCCCTAGGTGATTGGTGCACTCTTTTCAAATATCAAGAAATCTCTCTAATGCCAGACACTATTAATTACGAGTGATGATTAATTTGTTTTAATTCTTTTTAAATTAACTTTAAACTTTTCATCTGCATTTTTTTCTCTTTAAATACTTCTTCCAATGAAATCAATAACCTTTTATTTTCCCCAGTTTCTCGATCTACTTAGTCCTTCCATTTTTAACCCTATGTGCATCATTGTTTTAAATGTTTTGTTTTGACACACCTTATGTACTCATATCTTTAAAGTTAATGTTATCAGTACTTTGCTTCACTTTACTCTATTTTGTTTTTAAAAACAATGACTTTTTGATTATAAGAAAAAGGGGGAGAAAATTGAGATTTTGATAGGATTAATTATAACATGTTATTGGGGCAAAAGTGTCACACATTTCTAACAACAAATATACAAGTATATTTCTTTTGCTTCTGAAGTATACATGGTTACACAAGCTCTGAAAGAAGACGTTGCAAAGACAAACACAAATTCTATAGCCTCAAACTCTGAAATGATTCAAACTCTAAAATGATCCATGCTCTGAAATGAAAAGAAAACTCTGAAAGAAGGATCTCTGAAAGCTCTGAAAGAACAATCTTAGGGAAGTTCTAATATATACTTAGTTTTCTTTAATTATTTATCTCAGGGGGAGATATGTTCTTCATATATACAAATTTTTTTAATCAAAATTTAATATTTTTGTCATCATCAAAAAGGGGGAGATTGTTAGAACATAGTTTGGTTCTAATCATATGTTAGAGTTTTGATGATAACAAGTGAAATAAATTTTGTATAATAAATATGATACTCTGATGTGTATTGTTTCCATTTCAGATGATGTTATGAATCAAGCACTCTAGAATAAAGAAATATCAAAATTATGCTGAGTAAACAAGTAATAGAAGTTCTAATGATGAATGGAACTTCTGGACACGCACGCTGAAAGCAACTTCTGAAGGAAGCATGCTAATGTAACCTCTGATAGAAGCACCAAGGAAACCTCTGATTAGAAGATACTTTAAACAAGGCTTGCAAAAGATCATGATTTTTTAGTACGTCATCTTTTAAGACAAAGTCTACTACATTATCGTTACTCTATTAAGGCTAAGACGACTTAAGCACTTGAGTAGATCAAATTTCGAGGCTCATTGAGAAAACAAAGCACATGCAGACAAGAAACATTAATTATGTTTCTCATCATCTAAGAAATGCAACGGAATGCAACGGAACAATTTCTAGAAGCTATATAAAGAGCAAACTTTCAAAGAAGAAAAACAACTATTCACAATAATTCTGAAAGAAAACTTACGCAGTCAAAATCAATACTATTTTTGTTAAGTTTATTTTCAATTTTGAGCTTAAACTTTCTTGTGTAAAATTCACTTTTGTGATACAGATTTTTAGAAGCAACCTTATACACTTTGTTAGAAGTTCTTGTGTAATTTTTCCTTGAGAGACCAGTTGGGTCAGATTTCTCAAGAGGGCTAGGACTAGATAGTCTTAGAGGTGTTAGTCACTTGAAGTTGGCCTGTGCATTGTTGTTAGTTACAACAGTTGGTTGTGCAATTGTAATCTTTTGATTATAGTGGATTAAGTCCTTATTTGAGAAAGGCAAAATCACCTTGGCAGGTGGACTGGAGTAGTTTGAGTTTCAAACGAACTAGGATAAAAATCATTGTGTGTTTAGATTTTTGTTAAGTAAAAGATAATTTAAAAGGGAAAAACTTATTCAACCCCCCTTTTAAGTGTTTTCTCAGCCTTCAATTTTAACCGGTATAATTGTCTAACCGAAATTAAATAGAAATTGTCGGAGTGATTCGTATATGCGTGTAGTTATTGTTGGTTGGTCGAGGTATTGGAACTGTGTCGAGTAGGTTGAATATAACTGGTGGTTTAGTAATAGAAAATTAAGTATTTGAATGAATTAAATGATTTAGTAGGTAAAGCTTAGTAATTAAATAGTTGTGGTAAATAAAATGTTTTTGGCGTAGATTCGTAACTGTTAAGTTGTGTAGTATTTGTCGTAGTTGTTTGCTTGAATTATCATTGTTAATGACTTGATGTTGATACATTGATGAATTTGTAGGCCTATGGCCAATGTTGAATTGCGTTGAATCGTTTCAGTATGTGAATGAATTGAGTTGTCGGTCTTACGACCAATGTTGATAAGTTGCTTTGTAGTTGATGAAATATTATGTTGTTGGCCTATGGCCAATGTTGAATTAAGGTTGACTTGTTGTTATGTTGTCGTTGTTGTGTGTTGTTGTTATGTTGTGTTGTTGTGAATTTATTGTTGAAATTGATGTCGCATGGCATATATTGCATTATTAAGTTGGCCTTGATGGCACCACGTTGAAAGTTAAAGGCTTATGCCTTGGCCTTGATGGCACCATGTTGAAAGTTGAAGGCTTATGCCTTGGCCTTGATGGAACCACGTTGAAAGTTGAAGGCTTATGCCTTGTTAATGCCTCGATAAACTAGCAAATTTTAAGTTGGGAGTTTTGCTCCAAATGGTACCACATACATTTTTATAGCTGAGTCGCATATTGAGTCGCGTGTTAAAGTTGTTGTTATTATTCGTTGTTTGTTGATTGTCGTTGTGATGTTGTTATAAGGTGTTGTTGTTATCAGTTGTTGTTGTTATAAATTGTTGTTGTTATAAGTTGTTGTTGTTATAAGTTATTGTTGTTATAAGTTGTTGTTGTTAGAAGTTGTTGTTATAAATTGTTGTTGTTATAAGTTGTTGTTTTAAGTAGTTGTTGATATAAGTTGTCGTTGTTATTAAGTTGTGTTGATTTAAGCTGGTACGTTGATTGAATAAAATGGCTTGTTGTTGTTATTAAGTTGTTTGTTAGTTGTTGCATAGTTGTTGTTTTGAAGTGGTAACTTTATATGCTTTATCCTAATATATTGTTTATCATGCGCCTGTTTATATTAGTTGATATCTCACCCCTTCTGTTGTGATGTTGCCTATACGTGGGTAACGCGTAGGTAATGAAGAATGAAGATTTAGTTTCTCTTAGTTCGAGTCTGGTTGTCGCTCTAATACGTAACACTCGGGTGGATGAACGCTAGTTGTTTTGGTTGTTTGATTTTGTTGTTGAATAGCTATGTTGATATGTGAAAAGCATTTGTGGATTTTAAAATTGTTTTTAGTTGAAAAGATGTTATGACATCCAAGTTGATTAATGTAGTTCTGCTGCTTAATATTAATAAATTAAAGTCGATTCATGTTATTTCGGTTCATCCGAGTTTATGTGTTATATATCTGTGAAAACGTGCAGTTATTTTAGTTGAATTGTAATACTCCAATTGTTTGTCAAAAAAGAATTTTATAACTCTGATTTTCATAATAACTACCGGGGTAGAATTGAGGTGTTACAACGATACTCTTGAAAAATAAATTTTCGTTCTTGATATTAACCATTATTAAAATCTTTATTTGGTTCTAGAACATATCTTGTAAAAGTCATGTTTGGTTATTGAAATTATCCAATATAATCTCTAGTTTCTTCATTAGCTCATCCCATGGAAAACTTTCTTATGATTGGGGATAAGCCATTGTAAAATCTCTAGATCTGCTTGTATAATAAGTTCGTGGATATAACTTGTAAAAACTCAAGTTTATAGTTAAATCTGAAGAAGATCTCTTGGAGACAGAAATAGGACAACGTTTGGCCAAACCTAAATAAATCACTAGTGTCATCTCTCCAACCTCGACCTTTTACTATTTGTCATTTACTTTGTTGTTTATACTTTCCACTATTTTTTTCACTCTTAACACTAATTCAATTTTCCTTTTAAGAAAAAAAACTTAAATTTAATCGCGAATTTTGAATACCACAATTCACCCCTACCTCTTGTGCTTGAAGTCACTTCTCCATTAAGGGACTCAACTAGAGTCTCACCATAGGGACTCAACTTTACTATCGCCTAAGGGGATTAACTGAAGTCTTGTCTAAGGTACTCAACTAAATTCTCGTTTGAAGTACTCAACTAAAATCTTGATTGAGGGACTCAACTAAAGTCTCGCCTTAGTTGCTCCACTTAAGGCTCTATCTGAACGACTCCATCAAAGAAAAACCAACTCACTTTGTCCTTTCCAAGCCTTTCGTGCTTGAGGAACTGTGTATTGCTATATTTGTGAAGGGCCTACAATGGGCGGTGTATGAGGCAAATGATGTAACACCCCACTCAGAACATCTTTGTGATCACCTCTTTACTAGAATAATCAGTCGTTACTAGATGTGATGCCCTTTCCTCAAAACATGTCGCTCACTTCTTAGACAATCCGCCTTAAACATGAGAGCGTGGAAAGTGACATGTCCTTAGCACAAAATGGTGTAGATACAAGGCAACTAACAAAACTCTCATAGATAATAGGAAATTAACTTCTCAATTCCTACAGTCTCTTGAAAGTGGCTTCCTACTTTCTAGGCGTCCGAGACCCAAGCCTACGAATTGTTATACATTCCTTAACCTAGAGGTTGAGATGACCTAATCTCATTTTACATAGATAGTCACATATATAAAATTTCTCATCTCCCTAAGTGAGTTACCTCCAAACCTTACAACAAACTCCAAAAGTCTCTAACACCTCTTAATTACTATGGGTTATCGCGTATTATACTTTTAGCAAGTACATATCAATATTTCTCTTAATTTTTGAAAAAATATTTATTTTTGACTTAAAATATATAAATAATATTGAAAATTTATTATTATTTTATTTTAATTCTTATAAAAAAATTAGTTTTATTTTGACCTTTACAATTTTGTTTTGTTTTATTCTTGGTCCTTGCTATTTTTGTTTTAGTCTATGCAAAATTAATTTATATAAAAAAGTTCTTATAATTTATAAAAAAATATATATATTTTTAATTAAATTCAAATATCATTTTACATACCATAAGAATCAATTTCACTTTGTAGAAACTAAAACAAAATAATATGAAAAAAAAAAATTGTAAGAATTACAACAAAATAAAATTATCTTACAAGTATAAAAATATATTTGTAGGGACCAATTTTATTTATTTATTACGCATACAAACTTTTAATCAAATTATAATGTTAAAGTTACACTCATACTAGTATAATATAGATACAGATATGGAAATCAGGAACCACCCACCACTTCACTTTACAGACAAAATGGGATTATAATGATTTGTTTAAGCATAGAGGGCTGGCCAAAATGAGGGACCGAGGAGAAGGAGGTGAAGTGGTGCGGCGGCACTCACACAGTATGTGTAATGGGACCATTGCCAACGCGTGTACACCTTTCGGCGTATGCTGCCGCCGTTATGGGAATAAAGAGAAAAACATTCTCATCGTCCACCGTGCCACTTTCTTCTTTCTACCTCCTCGAACTCGAACCAGTAACATGGATGGAATGGATATGGAAACAAACCACACTTTTCTTAAACGGAACGGAATGCACATGTTGTTTGTTACTACAACATGGAGGTACATTGTTTTTGGCTTTTACCCTACATCATCAAGCACGAGTAAGTAAAAGTTGTTTATTGGGGAACGAGAGTGAAGAGATGCATCCAACAAATAAACTGGCGTGGGAGGACAACCACGCCCCACATACTGTCCCACTGCCCTTTCCAGCTAGTAATCATTTACATACATCCTCCCATCTTTACGCTTTCTATCACTTTGATTAGTATCACCATTTTGTGATTCATATGGCATGCAAATACTTACTTACAATGAAGTTAGATGGTTCATCTCAATGATCTTTTTGTAAGAATTTAATTATCTTTCAAATCTTCAAATTATAACAATCTAATTTCCTCACAAATAAAAACTTTTTGCTGGATTATAAGGTCTCATTTTAAACTTATATTTTCACTACAATATACTTCATCCATTTCTTTTTAATTGTTATATTTGCTAAAATAATTTGTTTTTATTTAATTGTCACTTTATAAGTATAAGGTCAATTATACCCTTACTTTTTTAATTGACACTTTAAATGAGGAGTGTTTAAGAAACATAAATGATAAAGATGAAAGTAAATTAGAAAAAAAAGGTGAATATATTTGTTTTTTTGTTGTCTTGGTAATAGAGATTTTAGTAAGTATGACAATTAAAAAGAAACTGAGGAAGTAATGTATATAAGAAAAGTTTTGTTTAGTAACACATATTTCATGAGATTAATAGATATGTTATGTCTGGGTAATTTTATAGATGGTAGTTTAGATATTGTTCCAAACTAAATAATTGAAAATAGTGGATTTAAAATATGTTACGATGGTTTGTGGTTCTCAATGCGGTGGAAAAGACGGCTGACATGCAAGATAAATATTCTAACGCTCAAATTAATAAGAGAGTGAAAAGTAGAGTTTAAGTAAGATTATTTTTGAATATGTACATGTTAAACGACACAATTTCTTCTTTAAATATTGGAGATGGTTGATAATTGCAAGCGTGTAGAATGACGTGGGATATTGTTGGTCGTTGGATTGATCTGAGTTCTAAGCATGACGTTCTCATGAAGGGTTACATGTGACGCGAAAGAAAAAGGGTACACCTCCTCCACACTCAACAACTTGTTACTTTGTAACTGGACCTTTATTTTCTGGACTTTAAGGGTGACCCAAAATAGTTGCCCCTGTTTGTTTTGCAGAGCGATGGTTTATGACACACATCATTACTCAAACAACATATCCATGGACGTGGACATTCCCGATGGGACGTTATCGTTCTTGAAAATGGGCACCTTAAATGTCTCTCTTAAGAATCATAATGTAATGTTGGGAGTGACTGACACACATTTATTCGCTTCTGCGATGTGCTTGCTTCTGTGTTGTGCTTGTTTCTGCTTCTGTGCTGTGCTTGCTTGACCAGAAGTTCTAATCTCATCAGAACTTCTAATACTTCATCTTCTGTAAGCCTTGTTATACATCTTCTATTCAGAACATATTGTTGATGCTTTTCATCAGAGGTTGCGCTTTGCTAGCTTCCATCAGAAGTTGTATTTTAATCTTTACTTCAGAAGCTTTCTTTGTAGCGTGTCTTCCAGAAGTTCTCGCTCAGAACTTCTAAGGCGTGTTTCTGTCAGCAACGTGTTTTGTCTTATTCACACTTCTAAAGCGTGTTTCTTTCAGCAATTCCTCTTAGTGTGCTTTGTCCAGAAGTTCTTTTCTCATTAGAACTTCTAATACTTCAACTTCTGCTCAGCATGATATTTTCCATTTTTGCACTAGAGTCAGAACACCTTCTGAAATAAAACATTGTACACATCAGAGTATCATATTAAATTATACAAAATTTATTTTGCTTGTTATCATTAAAACTTTTAATATATTATTAGGAATAAATTTTATTCTAACAAATATCATATTCATTCATACAAAATTTATTATGCTTGTTATCATCAAAACATTGATATATTATTAGAAACAAACTTTGTTCTAACAAGGGATATCTGCGGTACATGAGGCAACAAAAGAACGCCGGAAGGGAGAATGGTCGACTCATAGTTTGTCATACCCTGTAGTCTTCATTGTTATATTTTATTTATAGATTTTTAAATTGTACTTGAATAATATTTTGGATTACCGACTTTATTGACCGAAGACATCTTTTATATTATATATATATATATATATATATATATATATATATATATATATATATATATATATATATATATATATATATATATATATAGTTTCAATCCGTAATTGTATTTTCGATTTTAACTTGTGTTCAACAAAAATACATTTTCAATTACGCATGAGTATTTTCGAAATTTCATAAAGTGTTTTTCAATTCTATGGGATGAATTAAGAAATTCCAAAGAAAAAAAAATGCTGCCAAAATAAAGCCACAGGGGTGTATATGCTTTGATTGAGCCCAGTACCCTTAGTTTCAGTAAAAACGTGCACTGGGAGGGTATGCATAGTAGTTTGTGTGGGCTAAAAGTCCAGTCCACACGAATTAGAGGATTTTTCTTGCCACCCAAAAAAAATTATTTCACAATTATCCCTCTTAAAATTTCTGGTAGATTTTTTGAAATTTCTATTATTCCACAAAATTTTCGGTAACTTTGTCGAAAACAAATTTTGATATTGAAAATTTCAAATACACTAAAATTTTTGGATTAAATATTTTTTTTCAAAAAAATTCTGTTTTTTTATCTGAAACTTTGTAAATTTTCAGTATTTGATTGAAATTTTCGACTTTCTTTTTTTTAAAAAGTAAACTTTTTGTTTGAAAATTTTAAAAAATACCAAAAATTTCATAAATTTCCGATTTAAGAAATTTCCGGTGGTATCACTCCTAAATTTCTGATTTTTTTTTTCTTTTCAAATTCTTAAATATATTGAAGTTTCTGATATTTGACAGAAATTTTCAAACAAATAAAAGAATAAAAAGTAGGAAGATAAATTCTCCACCAATTACATCATGAAAAAAATAAAAATAAAAGAAATTAGGAAACAAAAGTAGAACGAAACGTTGCGTTTTGTGTTTGAACCAAGTGACCTTTCAGCTTCTTCACTCAAAACTGCTCCTCCTTCTCCTTCCCTTCCTTCCTAACCTTAAATCTCGAAGAAAACGAGCCTAAACAATCAGATGGAGCCAAATACGTAAACCCTAGAATGTTCAAAATGCAATTAAGTGGTTGAGTGAAGAAGATGAAGTTAAGAGAGGAGTGAAGAATGAAGATGGTGATTGTGAATATGGCATGTGTCTGTGTGAAGCGATGAGAAGGTTATATAGGTTGGTTGAAAATGAAAACGGTTAAAGTGTGATGATTCTCAACTCTAGGATCTGAGGGAGTCAGTTGCAAAATGGTGGGTGAGATTAGAGGTTAGTTATGGAGGTTAGCCGTTAGAACTCTGTTAGAAGGTTTCAGTTAAGGTGTGAACTTTAGTTAGTTTGATTCAGTTAACAATTAGCTAGGTTAACTCTGTTCGGGGTTACCGTTATGATTAGTTATGATATCGTTAGTAGTTAGTTCTGTTAAGTCTGTTTTGGATTTCTATTAGCTGTTAGTTTCAGTTTGGATGAAAATTAGTTAGCAGTTTGGCTCGGTTAGTTAATGCGGGGATGTTATGTTCTGAGTGGTTACAGTTAGTTAAAGGGTTTGGATTCAGTTGGAAAGTCGAAATGTCTTAATGTCAGTTGAACTGATGCGTAGTCTCGAACCGGTTTTTCTGTTATGCTTTGTTTATGTACGATGCATGACTTGATGTGGTTTGAATTGAAAGTGTGTTTTGAAAGGTTTTGTGATGTATGGTTATGTGGTAATGTGTATGTATATACTATATAATTGCTTTGGATTTTGGCTTGTGATCATTGTTTCATGTGCATGCTTTTGAAAGTGTTATGGTCTTGAACATGTTAATATAGCATGGCTGATTTTTTGGTTTATTGATGCAAATTATTTCTAGTTCATGTGCGCAAGTCATATGGACAAGGCAAGCTTGAAGAAAAGACGGAGTTGTGGTGTTTTTGGCAAAGGTTTTGGCATGGAAGGTTAACAAGATGTAGTTGAAGATGGAGATAATAGGCTTTAGGAAATTTGTTGACTTGTAAATTTGTTGTAGTTACTTTGGAATGTAATATGGATAGTTGAATCTTTTATTGAATGGAATATGGTGTTTGTAATGTAAATGTAATGAATCTTTTTTTTTCTTCAAATAAAACTTGAAATGTATGTTTCCCTCCATGTGCTTCCATTAAAATTTTTAAGGGTTGACATCTTGAACAATTAGATGTCAACAATGCATTCTTGTATGGTGACCTTCATGAGGAGATATATATGATTTTACCTTCTAGTTCATCCAACACTCACTCTTTTCAAGTTTGTAAATTACATTTATGGCCTAAAATAAGTCGGTAAACAATGGTACTCTAAGCTGTCTGTAACATTAATCTCTTTCGATTATATTCAGAGCCTGTTTGTTTCAACTTTAAAAGAATAGATTTTTTTAATATTTTTGAAAATAAATTTTCCAAAACCTTTTTCAAAATATTAAAAGTTTCTTTATATTTGTTTTTTCTAAATCAAAATACTAATTTTGACATCTTATAACATAAACGTACATTATTGAAAATCAACACATAGTCAAAATTGTAATTTTTTCAAAAATTATATTTCAAAAATGATTTTTATGAAAATCAATTTGAAATAGCTTCAAAATTAAGTGATTTTTTTTGAAATTTTGATATTCAAAAAAAGTTTCAATAAGAAGATGAAATACCTAAAATAACATGTGAATTTCTTATTCCACCCTATAACCTTCTTGTGCACCACATGAATTTTCTAAAATGCTCATAGAAATCGGAAATATAATTCTGGTTCGCACCCTATATCATGAAGATTACGTTGAACAAAGTTGGGTGTAAACCGAAAGTATACTTCCGATTTTAAACTATGTGTAATTTTTAAATAAAGCGTGTATGTGAGACTGAATTTGAAATATTTTCCTTATATTTTATTATTTAGGTTGGAATCAAAAATATATTTCGGTTTACTCAAATATTTCAAAATACGGTGCGTACCGGAAATATACATCCGGTTTTAGAGAGCATTTTAAGAAATACGTAGGGTTTAATGTCATCCTATAAGATGAATTAAGAAATTCACAAATTATATTTTAAGAATAACCATTCAAACAAAATTTCAATTAAAATTTTTATAAAAAAATTCTTTATAAATTATTTTTACACAATTTTACAACACTATAAAATTATTTTTAAAAAAACTAAAACAAACTGGCTCTCAATCATTGGCAGATTATTCTATATTTATGAAAGTGTCTGGTGCTTCATTTACTACATTATTTGTCATGTTGATGAGATAGTCTTGGAAGACAATTACTTTTCTGAAATCCAATCTGTTAAGACCTTATAGGTTTTGAAATAGATAAGCATAAATTATCGCACTGTTGAAGGAGGAAAATATTATTTTGATGTTACCTATTACTTATGAGATAGTTTATATAGTTTCTAATTGTGTAAAACTGCAATGTCATACAACAATAATAATTTCATAACCATAAGACAATGTGAACTTAAGTTGAGGACAATTTTGATTTGAAATTGGGACTAAAAGTGTAAAGGTTTTTAAAATTGAGGAGAATTTTGTACTATGATACTAAAGTGTTTGTTTACTGGTATTGGTTTTAAAAGTGTAATGATATTTATTGTCTATAGTAATGAATAATGAGTATAGTTTTAAAAGATAAAAGAAAAACAAATAAGTATTGTTAATTTAAAAAAAAGTTGACTAATCAATAAAGAAATATTAAAAAAAAGAATTTGACAGAAAATAAAATGTGAAGGAATAAAAAAAAAATTTATTGAATATTTCGAGTCAATT
Source organism: Vicia sativa (assembly GCA_021764765.1). Lineage (NCBI taxonomy): Eukaryota > Viridiplantae > Streptophyta > Magnoliopsida > Fabales > Fabaceae > Vicia > Vicia sativa. Next base: position 246,799,503 of record CM038794.1, on the reverse strand, counting down.
TGTTCTGAGTTTTTTTAAAAATATATTTTATAGTGTTACATAAGTTGTGTAAAAAAAATTTATAAAGAAATTTTTCATAAAAGTTTCAAATGAAAATTTAATTTGAATAGTTATTCTTAAAATTTTATTTTAGATATTTCTTAAAAAAAATTGCGATTTTGACTATGTTTTAGTCTTCAATAATATATGTATATATTATAGGATGTCAAAATTAGTGTTTCAATTTAGAAAAAAAGAATATAAAAAAACTTGTAATATTTTGAAAAACAATTTTGTAAAATCTATTTGACAAAATACAAAGAAAAAATCTATTTTTTTAAAGTTGCACAAACTGGCCATTTAATGGTTCATTAAATTTGATTCAGTAAGTTAAATGATGCAACAAAATAGTGTAATTGTAGTGGTTAGTGTACGAGGTTTTAACTTGACACCGCTCAACTTTGACTAACACCTTCCCAATTTTCATTATTTTAGAAATATCCTTGGTGAGATAGGAAGAATTTTCGAACTAAATTTTTTATATAGGTAGTGAAATTTCTGATACAAAGAAAATTTCTGATAGTACATAAAGAAATTTTCGGTATTTTTAATTTCTGGTAGCGGCGGCACGTCAGAAACCCCAGCACGTGAAGGCCTCAGAACATTAGAAACCCTAGTCGTTAGTATGATCTAGGGTGTGATATACTATGATACCACTCCAGGTATCCATCCACACACTGTGAATGATACTGAACCATAAATGTTGTATCTATAATCTCACGGGTAGAGCTGATGATGTGACTCTAAAACCATTTATCAATGCCATCAGATGGAACCCTTGGAACTCGATCACTACAACATTTTAACTATACGACAACGGATTAAAACCGTTGCGAAACCTTAAAAAACCGTTCCCTTTACTTATAAGCGGTTTTTAGGCCGTGCCAAACTGAGGCGTTGCTTTAGCCTTTAGAAACGGTTATTTACCCAATGACAACGCCTTCCACGGGACTGTTGCTGTAATTTTCTTTAGAAAACAATTTTCAACAACTACGGTTAAACTTTGTTTTTATATAAAAACCGTTGTAATTCAGTTGTATCAGGTCAGGGAACGACTGTTTTGTGGATTATAACAACGGTTTTTAACTGCAGTACATTCAAAACCGTTCTAGTATATGCATATCTTAATTTCTTCAAAGGGTACAAGAACACTTTAATAACTGTTGCAACAAATGGTTTCTTAATTTCTTCAAAAGCTACAAGGAACACTTTAATAACTGTTGCAACAAATGGTTTTTTAAATTTTAAAAAATCATTTGCAATTTTTTATATAATAATATCTAGATACAATTCTTTAAATGATTTTACATTTATATAAGACATGTATTAAAAAATATAAATCAGTTTTTTATAAACATAATAAATTATTATTAGATTTAAATAACAATAATTTTAATATAATATAATTTGAAATTAAACAAAATTATAAAATTGTTTTAATATTGTTTGTCTCAATTGTCTTAGAATCAATAATATAACCAGAAGCTCCACGAACATAGAAAGTGTTTACTGCTTTGCCTTCTTTTTTTTGTTTTTTTTGAGAAACTTGCCTCTTTTTGTTACTTTTGCTCTTGTATCTGTGATTCTATTATGTCTAAAGATATGTGTCATATTCTATAATAGTCCAACTCTATCGGTGGTATAGATTTCTAGCTTCAAACCCTTGTCAAACAACAATACAAAAATCAGATTAGTAGTCATATAAATTAATAAATAGTACTATTAAACAAATCAAACACATCTAAATGCCACTTGTATAGAATAAAAAAGTAAAGACACTATATAAGATTCAAAGTTAATATTTACTAAAATAAGTGTTTACTGATTGGTAAAATGTTGATTAGATTTTGTCAAGCCAACAAAATTGTGGATAAGTTCAAAGTAGACTAGTTTCTTTGAATTCCACATAAAACAAAACACTAAATAATAAAACCACCAACTTTGATAGTAAAATAAACAACATATATCTAACTTTAACAAACTACCACATATCGCAACATATAAATTCTACATGAGTAATGCAACTTATAACAAATTATTACGAGTGTTTGTCATGTAACTTGGCTGGATGATAATTAGGATCTTCTTTAGTCCATCGAAGGTACTCTACTTGTCCTTAATTTGCAACTTCATAATCCAACTTCCTATGACTTTTGTTCCCTGCAACACAAAGAAAGACACCCAAATGGTTTTTTATATTGCATTTGTTTGATGCAAGAAAATCACAGACATGTCATCTTAAGTTGGCATTAACTAAGTATTCTTGACATTCTGTAAGGTATTAAAAAATCCAATATTTTAAAATTAAAACCAATACTAATATTGTAGTATATCAGAAATGTAAAAAAGCTTAGTCCACAAAAAAATTAAGTAGCTTAAATGCGAGATATACACAATATTATTAACATGTTTTTCTTATTACCGTGCAAAACAAACTGGAATTGAAGTATAATTTGACTATACCCTGTTGCATCAAAGTCTCAAATATAACACTACTATGATGCACTTATTCCACCATCACCCCCTGCATAAAAGTAATATTCTTTGGATGAATATTGAGAAAGGAATCTTTTACTAAACTAGCTCACCATTTTTAAGTAACCTTTAGTAACCTGAGCCATTGAAAGTCCAAACTCAGTAAATTTTTAGATTTCCTTGCAAGCAACGGTGCTCTACGTCATTAGTAGACACTAACGAAGCAAAGTTAATTAGATTGACAAAAGGTGTTTCCAACAATTGAATTGCAGACTAACAACAAACCAAATCAAAGAAACTTGAGGGAAGACATTCACAAAATTCATTAGTATTGTCATGATGAGGACATAGTACATATCACCCAAAATCTCATCAACATAAATATGCTAAACCAAATCATGAAAAAGTTAATATCTCAATCCATAAAGAACATCTAAATATCAAAATTGTGAAACAAATTATTGATAAATAGATGCATGAAGAACATACTTGTGATGCTAGTAGCAAGCAAACCAAAGTGATGGAAAACAAATGTGTTACACTTTTCTGGTCCAATAGATTGTCATGCATTCAACTTTCAGGCCTAAGCATACAACAAAAAATACTCGTACTAGAAGAAACTCATAAATCAAGCATTAAAAAGCTTTTGATGCTGAAACATAGAATTCTTAGCATGATTCACCATGACTTGTTCATTTCCAAAAGGCATAGACTAAAAAGTGTTATTAAACCCATTATTAAAGTTCTCAAACTCTTGCATATTGAAATCATTTTTATCAAATCCACAGTGTAAAAAATCATTCTTTTAATCTTTAGCGTGTCTTCATATTAGGGGTGTTCAAAATATGATTAATTGAATTGTATTTCTGCATTGAATTGGATCGAACCATACAAAAAATTAAACCATTTAAATAATTAATAAACTGAATCATTTAATAAAAATAATTTCAATACAGTTTTAAACTAGTTCAAAACCACTTTTTATTATAAAAAACTAAAATTATTTTTCCGAAAAATATAAAAAACTGAGCATTTTTTTAGAAATTAAAAAAAGGAAATTTAAGAAAAATAAAAAAAAAATGAAAAAAATAGTACTTTTGAAAAAAAAATGAAATTATTTTTACCGAAAAATATTAAAAACTGGGACTTTTTTTTTGAAAAAAAATGAAATTTCAGAAAAATAAAAAAAACTGAAATTATTTTATCGAAAAATTTAAAAAACTGAGATTTTTTTTGAGAATTAAAAAAAGAAAATTTTAGAAAAATAAAAAAAAACTGAAATTTTTGATTTTTTGAAAAAAGAAATTCCGAAAAAAATGTTTTTCGAAAATAAAAAAATTTTGAAAATATTTTTTTCGAAAAATTTCAAAAAAACTGTAATAAATGATTTTTTTAAAATAAAAAAATGCTGAATAATTTTTTTAAAAAAAATAAAAACTTTTTTCTGAAATACAAAAAAAAACAGGGAAAAAAATTTTTAATCAAAAAAAATATTTTTTTTCTGAAAATAAAAAAAAAATTCAAAAAAAACTGAAAAAAATAAATAAATTTTCAAAACCATTTTAAAATTCAATTAAAAAAATTAATTTTTTTAATAAAACTAGTTTGAAATTAGTTAAATTATATTAAACTGGTTTTTTATTATAAATTGATTTGAACTAGTTATAAACTGAATTATAACTGGTTTAACAGATTAACCTCTTTTTTTTTTAAAATCGCTTTTAATAACTAGATTGAACCATTAATATGATTCAATTCAATTTAGTTCATGAACCACAAACACCCCTAGTTCATAGACATGTTCAGGAGGAATAAAAGGGTAGCAGAAAATCTTTCCAAACCCATCGCTCTTAATATGTGGCTTAGTTTTTGGTTGTACGATATTGGTATAAAAAAGATAACATTGAATAAGTTTGTAAAATTTCCCATTACATGTTCTACTAATTTTTGTAACAGTGTTAGTTTCGAACATCACATAACAGAAAGAAAAAGAAAAAAAAGAGAATCGAGTCTTCGCTCACTTCGTCAAAGTCTGTAGAGCCCGACCTCACGACCGTCTCCACCAAACATCTCAAAAACGTCAACTGGAAAAGACCTTGAATCATACATATCGACCGTCGACTTTTGGGTCAATCCCGACCGCCAACTAATAATATCTTCTAATAATCCAGTATCGTAAATACATAATTTAAAATAGATCAGAAAGAGCTGATAGACTTACTTTAACCTTTGATTGAAATGAATCCGTGAAACTCTTTTTGATTGAGATGAATTTTTTGAAACTTTCGTTGAGAAGAAGGAGAAAGGAAGAAAAGGTTTAGGGTGAGAGAAGAATATTTCACGACTTTTGAAGAATTTGGGAGGGAAGAATTTCACTTTCCCGCGCTTTGAATTCAGAAGGGAACAACAAAAATGCTTTTAGCGCTTAGAATTTTCAGAAAAGAATGTGCTCAAAATTGGTTCGATTCCAGCCGGTTAACTTTTTTACAAATATATTTTTTTAATGAAACATAGGGGAACGGTCTCCTAAAATTAATATAATATTAAAATAATAAAAAAAATATAAAAGGACGGTGTTAATCCGCTGTTAAAAAATATTGTTCTCTATCTAATCTACCATAACGGTTTTAAGCTGTTGCATAACATTTGCAAAAATAAAATACACTATCACAACAAAATTTAGAATTCGTTCTCTATTATATTATACGAGAACGGTTATTTTACCTCTAAAAAATTAGGCGTTGCGGTAGAGTCTAAATGTTGTAGTGGATGAAGGATAAACATCTCTCAGGAAAGTGTCCAGCCACATGGTTCTCCCACCTAATATGCTTTGAATACAAAAAAGTGTCGTCAAATGCATGATGAGTTCGATGAGATGTATATGGTATCCAGACGACAAATTCTATAGTCAGAGTGTTAAGCCTCCTCTTGTACTCTATCACACCTCCTAGAAATGCTTGCTTGCCTTCCATCTTTTCTCTCGTGGAACACTAGGCATGACACACTGGATCTTTCAATCACAAATGTGGGGGAAGTGCTCGTATATCCAACACTACATAAATATAAGCAATTTAATATAACATCCAAGAATAACTAATATACTCAAATAAATTGATAAAAACCAACAAATAAATGCTAGATACACGTAATAGGCTCAAATTACTAGTTAGTTGTTTCGTCTTAGGCAGAGAAACAACTCCAAGTGTCGTGTACAACATGGTCAACGCCGTTACTCCCAAAGTCCAACGTCGTCTTGTCCATAGCTCGTGCGTCTATGCCTCATCAGCCTGGACTTGAGCTTCTGCTCTATCAGTCTATATGTCTGCAACGATATCGTCTTTTCCCCTAGTCCTCACTGAAACAAAGAATAAAGGGAAAAAATATACAACGAAAATTTAGAAATTTTTGGTAATTTTTAAAAAATAATTGAACTACCAAAAATTTCAAAATTTCAGATATAGAAACGGAAATTTCAAAATTTTTGAAATAAAATGTAACAAAGTAATCGAAAAAATTTCCAATATGAAATACTAGAAATTTCTAAATTTCAGTGTTAATATATCAATTTTTTTTGAAGAAATACCGTAATTTCTTACTATTATACTCTGTAAATCTATGGTATCGCCTTGTAAATTTCAAATTTTCGGTATGGTTGTGAAAATTTTGAAAGTTTATGAAAATATTTTGTTGAGCTATTTTGGTCTTTTCATACACTTTGAGAAGGTGTCAAATTCAATGGTGGGAGTGCGAGTGTCAAGTTAAAACCTTAGTGTATAGGTTATATTACAAAAAGTTTGTTTTTTTGGGCTGCATCACATAGCAACAAAAAGAAAATTTTACTTCGTACTCCTACAATTAGATTTGTACCCTTATAATTTTTTAAAAATGTCTATTTTACCCTTCAGTGTTTTCAACTAAAATTTATCATTTTACTTTTTACTACAGTATTTATTAAAAAATCTGAATTTTCCACCCATATGTTTGTGTTCTATAACATTTAAAGAAAGTCTTCTGGTATGTATTGTAACGAATCAGAATACTTTTTGAAAATATTCCGATTAAAAAAATTGTTAAAGGAGATTCAACAACGGTTCAAGACCGTGACCTAAAGTAACAAAATTTTATTTTTAAAATTATCATACCGGAATACTTATTGAAAGACACCCAAATATTTTTTTAAAATATTCCGATTAGAAAAAATTATTAAAGAAATTTCAACAACAGTTGAAAACCATAACTAAAGTAACAAAAATATTTGAATAAGGAATATGAGTATAATTGAAGGAATATAAAGTAAAATTAAAAAAAAAAAAGAAAAAGAAAATCAGAGTCACAAGTATATGTTACAATAACCTCTGGCTCGGTATATTATCCAATTGGAGGTCTATAAAAGGAAGTCATGTCATGTTTTCTCAATACAAAATCTCAATTATCCATTTGTAAAAGAATTACTATTAGGCGTTTCTCATGCAATTTTACAATGCCATCTAGTTTGAAAGTTACTGAATTATATGATATAATTATATTAAAACTAACGTACAAACAATTACTATATGTACTACACAGTTTTCAATCAATACTCTTAATTAGGACACACGAAACAAGATCTAAAATATATATTTATTTTCATCCCCTGCTTGGCTCCACAAAAAATATTATTTTCTGTAGAAATTATATAGTATTTTTTCAGGGTTAATACCTTTTTACCCACTGCCATATAGGGTCTTTCTGGAAAATTCCCCTGTAAAAAAAAAGTCACATAAATGACCACAAGTTTTGAAAAAAAACCACACATAAAACCTTTGTCAGACCAACTCATCAAAATTGCTTATGTGTCAATGTTTTCTGATATTTTCATTATTTATTTAATCCACATGCGTATTACACAAATGGCTTGGACAAGAATACCCTTGGGGTAGATGACAAAACAAAAACCCAAAGAAGGAATCAAAATGTGGAATCCCTAATCTCCTTCTTCTTCTCCCCACACTGTCACGACCTCTTCTTCTTCTCCTCACACTGTCACGACCTCTAACACAACACCTCTAATGCAGCAATGAAAAAATATGTTTGTTCACAGTCAAGCATGTCCAACATGGATTCAAACGTTAGAAGAACACCTACATGTGGTCACAATCTCTCCATGAAGTTGTTTGTTTCAAAATCGGTTTCAAACCCCAGTAGAAAGTATTTGAAGTGTAAGTTTTGGGGTAAAGAAGAGGATTGTGATGTTTTTATTTGGCATAATGAGTTTTATGGTGAACGGATAGGAGTTACAGATGGAGATGTGTTGGAGATCTTGAAGCAAATGGATAAAGAAATATTTGGAAAGATGGAGGTACTAAAGAATGAGGTTGAAGGCTTAAGGAAGAAGATGACATTTCTGATTGTTGTAATTTTTTGTACCTTATTATTCTTTGTTTTAAGCTTATGAAATTGGAAGTAGATTTTGGTTAGTTAGGATATGGTTATGTGTTGAATTAATGGAAGAATGATTTAGTTACTAATGGAAGAATGTTTTGAAATATATGTAATGTATTTGTGTTAATGCAATGAAATATGTTCACTTTGTGTTATATCATAGTAATGTATTTGTGTTAATGCAATCTATTTTGTTGTAGTTGCCAATATACATTTTGTGCTATACCATAGTAATGAAAATCATATGTAATGTAAGACCATATCAGAATTTTGTCATACATAACTTTGTCTTTCAGAATAAGGTTTACAAAATAAGGAACATTATGTGCATAAGACAATTGTTCCAAAAGGGCACACACTATGTGCATAACTTGTTCCAAAACAGTACTAAATAAACATACAAGCATAATTTGTTCCAAAACAATACAAGCATAATTTGTTCCAAAACAATACAAAATAAACATAGTTATGTCTACTGATTCATTCTCCTAGAAATATCTTCCCACACTCCTTTCCCCTTTACAGCATCCTCTTCTTATTCATCAATAACCAGTGGTGCATTAGATTTTGAACCAGGCCCATCATATTTCTTACCCAACCCCACAACTCTCAACCTGTCACTGCTCCTTTTAGGTGCTTGAGTAGCAGCCTTTTTCTTCTTATCAACAACATTGCATAGCTTCCTTTTCTTCTTCTGACTTGCCTCAGGTTGTGTAGTATGTGATTCAACTAGTGTAGACACAATAGAAGCAACATTCTCAGTTTGATGAGATACAGTAAAATCAACATTTTGACTTACCTTAGGTTGTGTAGAATGTCATTCATTTGGTGGAGGCACTGGAGTTGGGTTGCAAACTTGGGATTGATGTGTTTCATATGCTGCAATAATCTCATCAAGTAATTAATCCAGCTCAGCTTCATTTAATTGACCCACACCTGCAGCAGTACTTGAATTAGGTTCACCATCAGTAATAGAGGCTGATTTCTTGTTCCTTGGTGTTTTTCTCTACACACAAAAAAGAGTCAAGTTCTGCAGCATAATTATGACATTAGATAAGTTGTATATAAAATTACCTTTCTCTTCAGTGCATTTGGATCTTGCTCCTTTCTCTTACACTTCCTTGAATTGTGACCTAGCTTGTCACACTTTGTACATCTATAAGTCACACCATATCTCCTCATCCTTGATCCACTTTCATCAGGTTCTCTAAACCTCAATTTTTTAGGTCTACCAGGACCCTTCTTATATTGAGGTGGCATCTTGTCTTCAACATCAACTAGAGGCCACATATCCATACCATTTATAGGACTTAAATTATGCTCATAAAAGGTTTTTAAAGCATCTCTCATGTAACATGGGTCAACAAAATTCTCAAGGTTCAGGTTTTGATACTGCATTGCAGACACAACATGTCTACAAGGTATTCCAACTAGGTCCGAAAAGCAACAACTACAAGTTTTCTTGCCGAGGTCAACAATAAACTAAAGTCCATGTATGGATGATGGACTTGCCATAAATCACCCATACTCCATGTTAGAAGCCATTCCCACTTAATTGAGTCTCCTTGTCTAATCTCTTTCTAGGGTTAGGCATTACATTGTGCTTCCATTTTTCAAGTTTAACTAAACTATTTGCAACCCTATTCATAAGATAGTTCCTAATCCACTCCACCATAGTGAGTATTGGTTTATCCCTAGCTTGTAAAATAGTACTATTAAAAGATTCACTAAGGTTATTCATCAACACACCACACTTAGGGTAAAAGCTAAAAGAATGCTTACACCATAATTTTGTAGGTACTCCCATCAACCATTCCCAAGCCTTTGGGTCTAGAAGCTTAAGCTTGTTCATCTCTTTCTCCCATGCCTAAAAGTATGTTGCTTTTGCAACCCCCATTAATAAGTCCCTAATTGAAACTCCACCACCAAATTTGTTCTTGAAGTTAGCATATAAATGTCTAAGACATACTCTATGCTCAATTTTCTTGAACAATTCTTCAAAAACACTTACTAGACCCTGCAAACATAACCAACAATAACAAACTAACTTATAACAAACTAACTTATAACTAACATACTAACAGTTTATAAATAACATACTAACAACTTATCACAAACATATTATAACTAACATATTGTTTATAACATATAACTAACATACTTAAAACTTATAACAAACATATTATACTAACATACAAACAGATTATACTAAAATACAAATAGATTATACTAAAATACAAACAGATTATACTAACATATAAGCAGATTATAACTAAAATACAAACATATTATACTAAAATACAAATAGATTATACTAAAATACAAACAGATTATACTAACATACAAACATATTATACTAACATACAAACTAACATACAAACAAATTTTACTAAAATAAAAACAGATTATACTAAAATACAAACAAATTATACTAACATATAAACAGATTATAACTAAAATACAAACAGATTATACTAACATACAAACAGATTATACTAACATACAAACATATTATAACTAACAGATTATGCTAACATACAAATAGATTATACTAAAATACAGACAGATTATACTAACATACTAATAGTTTATAACAACTTATAACTAACTAACAACTTATAACTACATTTGGTACCTTTTGTTGATCTGAGATAAACACGTATTTTTTGTCAACCCCAATATTCTCCATTGGTAATTGCATAAACCATTTCCAACTTGCTTTAGTTTCAGTCTCCACTACCTCAAAAGCCAAAGGATAATACTGGTCGTTTGGATCTCTACCAACAACAACCAGAAGTTGACCCCCAAACTGTGTCTTAAGGTGACACTCATCCACTCCAATGAAGGGCCTACATGCCATGGTGAAACCTTTCTTGAACCCATCAAAACAAAAATAAAATCTGCCAAACCTAGGTGGGAGAGTTGGTACTGGTCTCTCAGTGTCAATCTTCACTGTATCCCCACTGTACTGCTTATTCACTTTAGTTGCATAGCTCCAAAGCATGGTATACTGTTCCTTTTCATCTCCTTCAATAATTTTATCTGCCATGACTTTAGCTCTCCAAGCCTTCCCCTTAGTTATACCCACAAAATACTTTTCCCTAAGTTCATACATTATCTCAGACACCTTTACTTTCCCTTGTGACTTCCTTTTTCCAACAACCAACTTAGATACCCACTTTGCATTGGAAGACTTGTTATTTAATACCCTTGCACATGTATGTAACCCCACCCACGTTTTTAATTGATAAGTGTGTTTATCACACACTTTACTACACAAAGCTGAAAAACCGCATTTACCCTTTCATTCTACCCTAACCCTGTAACTCTTATTCTACCCTAACCCTATACCTAGTTTGAATTGAAAGTCTTTGTTGAGCATCTCATGTTTAAACTTCTCATACTTTGGCTTGGCCTTTTCTCCATCATTTTCAATTTCATCAGGGTCAGAGCTATTCAGTTCTTCACTATCATAATCCACCTCTTTACTTCCCACATTATTCCTCCTTGAACTAGAACCTAGTACACTTTTAGGAACCAATACATTCACCTTGGGTGACCTGCAACTGTCTTTGGTCTTTTTTGGATCTTTGGATGCCATTTTCTTGAATCTAAAAGACTTCCCACTAACATTAATCCTAGTGCCTGGTTCTGGTCTGTCTACTTCAACTTGAACGAATTCTTCAACATCTACTTCAACAACTCTTTCTTCTTCACTATCATTGAACCTTATGCCTCCACCATCATCAGAGTTGTCATCATCATTACTGTCATTAAACCTATCAACATCAGGCATAGACACTTTGCTATTCATATTCTTAACACCATGTTTAACCCATATATGCCCTACTACATTACCACTTATACAATGATCAGCAATCTCTCCAACTTGAACATCATCAATGAACTGAGTAAAATCTTCATCCCTTCCTGGAATATTTCTCCATAACTGGAATCCTTCATACCCCCAGTCTGTCAGAGTCTTGGCCTTCGACGAATGTTTCACTCCTTCCTCTGTAAAACACATGTTTACCTTCAACGAAATTATCCCCGTGGTGGAAAGCAACCGTGAATTACCCCATTTTCTGCAATGGAAACAATTAGTCATGAGAAAATTGACGCAGAAAAAGGCATGCAAAGTGGGACCACTAACGTCACTAAGAACCTTACATTTTTGAAGTTTTTCAATGGAGTTGTCTTTGTCGTTGAGGTTGTTGTCAACGATGATCACTGAAATAGCAACCGGTTATGCTCAGATGGATGAATCAATGATGAAGATTGACATTTGAATGTTTGGAAATTAGGTTTGGGAATAATTTTGGCATGAAATTAGGTTTAGGGAATTAATTTTGGGTTTTTGTTTTTTCATCTACCCCAAGGGTATTCCCATCCAAGCCATTTCTGTAATACACATGTGGAACTAATAAATAATGAAAATATCAGAAAAACATTGGCACATAAGCAATTTTGATGAGTTGACCTGACAAAGGTTTTATATGTAACTTTTTTCAAAACTTGGGGTCATTTATGTGACTTTTATTTACAAGTTTTTTTTTCTCCGGAAAGGCCCTATATGGCAGGGGTAAAACGGTATTAACCTATTTTTTTAAAATGTTAGTATAAGGTAATTTGTGCGGGAAAGATTTCAAAATCAAAACTTAAAGGTTAGAGAATTGGTTTACAGTATTTAAGGATGGGAACAAGCAAATGATTACATTTTAAGTAGCGTATGAGTTAAATGATGAAAAGTAGCGTATGAGTCGTGATGACCATGTTAGTATTTGTAAGTGTTTTTATGTTGGCTTTAATTTTTGGTAAAACCAGATTATGACAATGTCCTGACTGATGTCATGACATTCTGGGTTGAAAATAAATTCTGCAGAAGAAGTGTTCTACAGTACACAAGATGGTTGCATAACATAATGATCATACTATGATCTGTTGTACTGAAAATCTGCAATATCAGTGAGCAGGATGTATGATGTCATGTCCAATATTAAGACATCCTGTACTGAATAAATTGTTGTGCAGTTTTGTATTTCCTGTTCATACATAAATTTCCCAGCCGAGATATAAGGCCGGAGAGGGATTAGCAGGCATCCGGGATGAATCTCGGATGAGATATGAGACGCTTATCCGGCATAGTTCCCGGAATTGGGATAGAGATCGAGTCACCCGGATATGACCGGACGCCTATCCGGGCTAGGAGGGTCGGATTGGTCTCCGTTACGCTATTTATGGGTCGGTTACGAACATTACGAATCATTAAGTAGCGGTTTCAAGTATTAAGTGGACGGTTATATCATTATGATCATTAGTGATGGCTATGCTATAAAAAGAGGCCTTAGGGCCATAGGAAAAGGATCATTCTCTTATTACCTCTCTTAGCCACACACTCAAGAGGGGTCAAATACTTTATCTCTAAGGGCTCCCAACTGCGGGGTAAGCTAGACCCATAGCTTGGAGGCCATACATCCTTGTATGAGCCTCCGAATCCCTTAAGATCTTATATATAGTTTTTCCTGTAAGAACATTGGCGCCCACCGTGGGGCCCGGTAAAATTCTCCCGGGCCACACAAATCCTATCAAAATAACCATTTTTTGTCATATAGTGGTCTAATTCATGATGTTTTATACATGATACCATAAAGAATTTCCACGATGACATATAGTCAATATCCAATATGATGAATTCCATTGAAATAACACTAGGAATCTCTAGATCTTTCAAACATTCTGACTTTCCCAGTGCTCCGTCATCTCTATTTAGTTTGCCCTGTGCTCCGGATTAACACATGAAGGATATTCGCGGGATCACCATTTCATGAACATCACGCCATCCTTGTCGGGTTACATTACCCTCCAGATTACAACAATCCATGGCTATACAACGGGCACGGATGTCCGATTTGATCACATACATAGAAGAAGTTGAATCCGATCAGGATAGAATTGCATGTTTGGTCCGAGTTCGAATCGGAGGCTGTCAATTTGGCGATGGCGAATAGTGTATCCGTCATGCCCGAACAAGTAGAATTGCATGTCCGATCCGGTCAAGTCTGGATTCGCTTGATGGTGACCGGTTGAAGAATCAAACGTATCTTTGATGGAGAGGCTACTTGCTATGTCAGTATTTCATTCACGACGATCCTGATTTCTGGTGAAAGCGTCTCGATGGAGGCGATGCTGGGGGCGGTTACAACCCGGTGACTGAACAATCAACAGATAAGTGATTCCTCATAAATGTCTATGCGGTTTATTGTCATTTAATGCTTGACACAGAAGGGACCTTCCTCTTAAATTATTTTGAAAACTCAACCGTTATTTATATCGTTATAACTTGTCACAGCTATGAATTAATACCACAGTGATAATTGCTTGTCGGTTGCTTAATGTGGAAGGTGAGTAGCAGGTTGGAGGGGAACATCGGCAATCAGAGATGCTTTTAGTTTGATGGAAGCTGACAATTGTAAACGATTCAGATGATTCATTGTGACACCACGTTGTCGGCACCAACTTCGGAGCTGAACAACTATATCAAGCCAAAACCTGAATGAATGACTTCCGGCGGCCACAATTTCGGGAGATAACTTCAATACAATAGGAATTCCGCCATGAACTGATAGGAGTGCAACACGCGATACGTCGACTCCACCGTCGAAAGATAAGTTATTTCTATTGGTCTTATTTATTGATTACAACAGACCATTGTTATATAATTAAAATGTCCATTTGGCGATTACTCTAATGTTGTTATTAGAGTTTTACTCAGTACCTGCCTAGTAGTTAAGTTGTCTGATTCGTATTGCAATCAATAACCATCTTTCTTTTGTATTGGATGGCTGGTTGAGAGAATGGCAGAGGTTGCTATTGATTCGTGCATTGACTCAACCAGGGCTTCCAAGCGACATCACATCTTAAGGCTACATCAGATCATACATAGGAGACTAAATCAGATTGTGGCGAGCACATCATCGAATCAGCCAGTGGAAGCAAATGGATACAAATGGTTAGCTAGACGATACCAAGAGCCAACTATTTCATTATGCACTTCTAACCATGACCGAAATCATTGAATAATAAATCTAGCAAGGAGCCGGCTCAAATCGAGCTCATCCTACTCGATCACCATCACGGCAAGAGTGCAATACAAGAGGTCGATAAAAGATAAGTGTATTACCCCGGTTTGTCATGGTTATCAAGTATTTTAATAAATGCTTTATATTCAATTATCCGTTAGTCTTCCGTAGTCATCATCATAGAACAACTTCGTATGAATGTTGTGACTGACGTTTCTGAACTAGGTGGATTGGTTGACCAGACCAGAAAACTGTTCTGGGTTTGGTTATAACTCAGGAAATGATTGATAAAGAGAGTTATGCTTTTTATTGGAGATGTTTTATTCTTTATAAATGTAGCA
This sequence comes from Vicia sativa, assembly GCA_021764765.1. Taxonomy (NCBI): domain Eukaryota; kingdom Viridiplantae; phylum Streptophyta; class Magnoliopsida; order Fabales; family Fabaceae; genus Vicia; species Vicia sativa. The sequence goes on along the minus strand of CM038794.1, from coordinate 246,784,148 downwards.
TCTTCTCTGTGTTCTATTTATGCTTTTTAACTGAAATTTGGATGTCCTATTAGATGGTGAATAACGAAAACAGTTTCCAGCCGGCATCTATCTCATGGAATACTTCATCTGTAATGGGTTATGTTCAGAACATACTGGAGGACAGACCCCGTGTTGTGATGCTTCCGTCCTCGGGGAACTTTTGTTGATATTGCGAAGTCGATACGTACACTCTGTTGCTCAACACACTGTGGTGGCGACATTGGACAACCCGATGCTGAACATAAAAAAGATAAGTTCATTATCCTTTTCGTTTCATGGAAATAAAATGCTTGAATTGCCGATTTATCCGCTTCTATATTGTAACAACAGTTACCAAATAATAGAATATTATACAAAATTGTGGTTTTAATGTTCATAACTGTCCATGAGGAAGTTGTTCAGTACTATTGTAACTGTCCTTTAGGAAATTAATATCAATTGTTCCTTATATTATCTCATATGTACTGCAGTAGAGATGGAGATATCTAGCAAAGTCATATGGTAGTAAGTTTAAAGAGATACAGGTTTACTACCAAAAGGTTGGAAAGAAAGTCCAGCCGCCGACATCACTGAAAGGTTTATGAATTTGACATGCTCATTTACTGGCGGTGGGTTAGAATTATCTTATGTGACAGAGGCATCCGAAATTCTCTGTCAAAAGCTGCCATACATATTCTCCATTGCCGGTTTCGACCAATATTTTGCAGGATGTTATAGTGTTAGCAAGGAGTGTGGAAAGAAAAGATTGCGCCGGCCAGGACGATTTAATGCTGGGATGAAGCATCTTCCCAGCTGTATATGTTGACAAGAGGGACATATGTGTTACAACCTGAGACTAAGCTTTGTGCAGGTCCCGGCTACGATTACCGAAGGCAAATAACGGTTGCAATAAAAGATAACTGATTTCAATGCCTTACGCGCTTTCTAACTTGTTATTTCAAACAATTTATGCACATTTCTTTTTGTACATGTATATGTCACAGTATGAGATCCTGTTATTACTATCTTTGCACTCTTTCAGGAAACATGAAGGCGTGGTTTATTCATTATGTCTCATGGATAAATCCTGTGGCAAGTGAGTAGTATGGAAAATAATTTGGAATAACCGAAATTATTTAGTGCATATCAGCGTTAAAATTTGATAAACATTCACATACGCGGAGTCATGACCTACCAACTCAATATATTCATCTGAATATTCTCCCGAAGACAACGCCAATATCGTGACCGAAAGGCAGCCATATCGTGGAAGTTGGATGGGGCAATTGGACGTGTCCATTTAAATAAAGCACTGATAAGCATGAAGTGTTGTGGGAGTTTCCTGCGGCCAAGAGGCAAGCATAGGGAATAAACTTTGGAAACCTGAATAATACACAATTATGACTTAATTGTATTTAAAATAAGTAAAAATCTCGAGAGCTGGTAGTTTAGCTTTTTTAGTAAAGGGTGTCGTCCTTATCCCCTACGTATGGAGGCATTCTATTTTTATTAGTATCAAAATTAGGAAGGATCCGAGAATATGTAGAATATAGGCGAGGTACCGTAAGTACTGGAAGCAACGACAAAATTGAGTCATCCTTAATCGGATGGCTCGTATCAAAGCGCTTCATCTTATTCCAAACAAAGCTTCACGCTTGGGGGCTCATATAACCATCCCCAAGAATGACAAGTGAAGACAATAAATGGGTAGATTGAATTGTTGAAATTTTGTAAAAGATTACAAATAATTGTGTAAAAAAACCATTGTTGTATAAGGTGTCATCTTGATCTCCTGTGTGGGGGAAGAGGCATCTTGGAACTAATTATAGTTTGTAAAGACCGAATAGGATGTAACGGATAAAAGTGCTCCGCACCTCAAGACCGGATATGGCGGAATCAAAGGCTAGGCGACGATCGCTAAGCTCGGTCTATGATCGCCTTCACCACGGAAAGGCTGCTCCCATGAGGAATACTCCTTGGTCAACCTCGGTTGGGCTCAAAACCGCTCGGATCATCCCTATAGAGGCTCAACCCTCCGTCAACCTCGGTTGGGCTCAAAATCCGCTCTGATCATCCCTATAGAGACTCAACCCTTGGTCAACCTCGCCGAGGCTCGAACCCATTGGCGACGATCGCTAAGCTCGGTCTATGATCGCCTTTCACCACGGAAAGGCTCGCCTTCGCGAATACCCTTGGTCAACCTCGCTGAGGCTCGAACCCATTGACGACGATCGCTAAGCTCGCCTATGATCGCCTTCACCACGGAAAGGCTCGTTCTACCGGACAACCTTCAAAATGGTGTTCCTACTCGAACAACCTTCAAAGGTTTCAAACCTCGCCTGGACTATGATTCCGTCTCGGATCAACTCCTAAAATGGCGGTTATACCTATAATTTCCAACTTCAGGTGAGTCACGGAGCTCTGGTCCTATCTCGGATCAACTTAGTGGCGTTGAATCTCTAAATTCAACCAACCCGCTTGGGGGTTCTGTATCTAACGCGTTAAAGCGGTAAAAAACTAAAGTAGTGTCATGACATTGTTATATGCTTGGAAAAGCCAGCATAGTCTGCTTGATACCTCATGTGACTCGGGGGCTGGTCTAGTTAAGCTAAGTCTTGCTACCAATAGCCCGACAAAGTTCTGAGCCCAGCCCGGACTAAGAACGAGCGTTATGCTTGGGTTAAACTGGAGTATCGATTCAGTGACAAGGATTGGAATACATTGGCGTTGTGAACAAAATGTTACGTACTCGTCCAAGCCATCGTAGTTGTTTGCTACGCCCATGGCTTGGGGCTAGTAGCATAACATAAAATCGCTCACGAAACAACCTTAAAAGATCCGTCATACCATGTAAGGCGAAGGACCTTAATTGGATTCCGCAAAACATTTTCACCAAGCCTCGACTCAAGATACTGGGGCTAGTCTATATATCTTACCGCCCGGCCGAGATGTGAGGTCAAAGGAATTTTATCCCGCCATGCCCGGATCCGCCCGGCTAAAACGAAGCGTACCGGAGTGTCGATTCCAGACGCGCATTACATTTAAAAACCTCTAAAGCACAAGTTGGTATTAGGAGGTCCGCCCGGGTCAAAGTTTATGTTTCTATTTCGAGCATAAGGCTTGTGGTCTAGAAACCATATGCTCGGGGCTTATGTTCATACATAAATTTCCAAATGAGATATAAGGCCGAGAGGATTAGCAGCATCCGGATGAATCTCGATGAGATATGAGACGCTTATCCCAAGATAGTTCCCTAATTGGGATAGAGATCGGGTCACCCCGGATATGACCGGACGCCTATCCGGCTAGAGGGTCGGATTGTCTCCGCTACGCTATTTATGGGTCGGTTACGAACGTTACGAATCATTAAGTAGCGGTTTCAAGTATTAAGTGGACGGTTATATCATTATGATCATTAGTGATGGCTATGCTATAAAAAGAGGCCTTAGGGCCATAGGAAAAGGATCATTCTCTTATTACCTCTCTTAGCCACACACTCAAGAGGGGTCAAATACTTTATCTCTAAGGGCTCCCAACTGCGGGGTAAGCTAGACCCATAGCTTGGAGGCCATACATCCTTGTATGAGCCTCCGAATCCCTTAAGATCTTATATATAGTTTTTCCTGTAAGAACATTTCCTAAGAGTTTTCAGGATTCTGTTGGGCTGTTTTGATGTGGATTAATATGCTTGGATCATATGCTCACGTGGACATTAGGTTAACTTTGTTTAACCCTAATTTGTTATGTTGTAAAGACCAAGTCCTTAGGTTAACTTTGGTTAACCCTAGCTATATTTGTGGAAGCCTAAGTTGAAGACTGAACTGCTTCTATATTATCTAACAAACCCTTATGTTGTAAGTTGCGCTTTTTGGAGAAGATTAAGAAGGCAGATTGTAATTGTGTTATTAGTAATTCTTGTGAGCCAAGCAATTATCTTTTGGTAAGTGTCTTGGAGTAGGATTTGGTTGTAAGGGTAGTTTGTCACTCAAAGCTTTGAAGCACGAGTGTTGTGTCTCTTGATTAAAGCTTTGAAGCAAAATCAAGCATGTTTATTGAAGAATGTCTTCACAATTCTATTAATCATTAGATTAGTATCACTGTTGTGATTGAGGGGGAGTGAGTAGGAACTCAGGTCTAAGTGGGACTTAGATTGAAGTTGCATTGGGTAGGTCTTAAGTGAAGGAGATAAACTGTTTGGTTTATTCCTAAATTAATACCTCTTATAGTGAATTTCCTCCCTGGCTTGGTAGCCCTCAGATGTAGGTGTAGTTACACACTGAACTGGGTTAACAATTGATTGTCTTCTTTACTGTTTTTAATTTATTATTCAGATTGTTAAACAATTTGTCAGATACCGGTGTCATTACATTCACTTTGACATTAAGTATCTGTTGCCAGAATTTCAATTGGCATCAGAGCAGGCACCCTTCCTGTTTTTCTGGGTGAGATCTAGGGACATTATTTTCTAGTGCTATGGACAAGGAAGGAGGATTTGGGAGCAGACCACCCATTCTGGATGGATCAAACTATGACTACTGGAAACCTCGTATGGTTGCCTTCTTGAAGTCACTGGACAATAAAGCTTGGAGAGCTGCTGAAAGAGGATGGAAACGTCCCATCAAAATTGAGAAAGATGGGACTACTAGCCTGAAACCTGAGGAAGAATGGAGCAAAGAAGAAGAGGAGTTAGCTCTGGGCAAATCTAAAGCATTGAATGCCTTGTTCAATGGAATTGATAGAAACATTTTCAGACTAGTACATCAGTGTGAACTGGCCAAGGATGTTTGGGACACTCTCAAAACCACTCATGAGGGTACATCCAAGGTAAAAATGTCAAGACTTCAGATGCTCACTACCAAATTTGAGAATCTGAGGATGAAGGAAGATGAGACCATTCATGAGTTTCACATGAATATCTTGGAGATTTCCAACACTTTAGGAGCATTGGGAGAGAAGATGTCTGAAGAAAAGCTGGTGAGAAAGATTCTCAGATCTTTGCCTAAAAGGTTTGCAATGAAAGTGACTAGTATAGAAGAAGCTCAGGATATCTGTAGCTTGAAGGTTGATGAACTCATTGGCTCACTCCAGACATTTGAGATGGGGATCAGTGAAAATGTTGACAAGAAGAACAAAAGCATAACCTTTGTATCCAATACTGAAGAGGAAAGAAATGAGAGTGATGAAGAGAATCTATCGTGGTTATAGCCATGCTTGAAGGCGCTCAACAAAATCATCAAGAGAATGGACCAAGCCAAGGTCAAATGTCAAGAACATTTTCTCCGACATTAGCAGATCCTATGATCTGCAGAAGAACCAAGCCTGAAGAAAAGGGAAATCAAGGCAGAGGAATCCAATGTCATGGATGTGAAGGATATGGACACATTAGAGCTGAATGTCCTACCTTTCTAAAGAAGCAAAAGAAAGAAATGTCTGTCACTTGTCTCGATGGTGACTCAGAGTGACTCAAGAAGAATCGCCTAAACTAGTTACGCACTAATCGCATATGTACCTCGACAATGATTCAAGTGATGAGGAGTCGACTTTTGAAGAACTTGTCGACCCTACAAGAAGTCGTATCGAGTGTCAAGTCCGCCAACAAAATGAAAAGCGTAAGCTCATAGTAAAGTTGGAAGCTGAGAAGAAGGTAGACATTGCAACTATAAGTCATCTCAAAGGTGAAGTCCTTGGGTTGAACTCCAAACTGGATCAGATGACAAAGTCTGTCAAGATGTTAACAAATGGAACTGACAAGTTGGAAGAGATACTGCAGACTGGACAAAATGCAGGAAACTTGTCTCGTTTAGGATTTGTGGGTGCAAAGGAATCTGCTTTTGACATGAAGAAACCTAAGCCTGATAAACAAATGTCAAAACAGATGTCACAACATAGGTCTCAACATCAAGGACAGAGAAACATGAAGAGAAAATACCAAATATGGAGATGTCATTATTGTGGAAGGTTTGGCCACATAAAACTATTCTGTTTCAGATTATATGGGTATCCTAACCAGACTCCACATGTCAAACCTAAAACTAACAGGACACCAAATAATCAACAATAGATGAAAAAGACTGCAGCCTTGATAGCTCACACCTCTCTTAGAGTATCTACCAAAGAAGACTGGTACTTTGACAGTGGATATTCTAAACACATGACTGGGATCAAGAATCTACTGAGTGACATCAAACCTATTCAACCAGCTATGTCACTTTTGGAGATGGAGCTAGAGGAGAAATCAAAGGTGTTGGAAAATTGGACTGCCCTGGAGTTCCAAACTTGAATGAAGTGTTACTGGTAAATGGATTAACTGCCAACCTCATTAGTATCAGTCAACTATGTGATCTAGGATTCAAAGTCAACGTCATCAAGTCTGAATGCCTTGTTACAAATGAAAAACAAGAAGTTGTAATGAGAGGAGTCAGATCAAAAGACAATTGTTACCTATGGGAGTCTAAGGACACCAACTACTCTTCTGTGTGCTCCATAGCCAAAGAAGAAAAGAAGTGAAACTGTGGCACCAAAAACTTGGCCATTTACATCTTAGAGGAATGAAAAAGATCATATCCATGGAGGCTATCAGAGCGATTCCAAAGCTTCAGATTGATGAAGGAAGAGTCTGTGGTGAATGTCAGGTTGGGAAGCAAACTAGAATGTCACATCCAAAGACAAGACATCTAACCACCTCCAAGGTTCTAGAACTTCTACTCATGGATTTGATGGGTCTCATGCAGGTAGAAAGTCTTGGTGGGAAGAGGTATGCCTATGTTGTTGTTGATAATTTTTCAAGATACACCTGGATAAAATTCATTAGAGAAAAATCTGATGTATTTGATGTCTTTAAAGAACTGTGCAAAAGACTTCAAAGAGAAAAGGAAGGCTGCTTGTCAGAATCAGAAGTGATCATGGAAAGGAATTTGAAAATAGTAGATTTGATGAGTTCTGCTCTTCAGAAGGAATCAATCATGAGTTCTCCTCACCTATAACTCCTCTGCAAAATGGAGTTGTGGAAAGGAAAAACATAACTATACAGGAATCTGCTAGGGCAATGATACATGCCAAGAAGCTTCCTATCCACTTCTGGGCTGAAGTTATGAATACAGCTTGCTATGTCCACAACAGGGTCACATTGAGAAAGGGAACATCATCCACCCTTTATGAAATATGGAAAGGGAGAAAGCCTACTGTGAAGTACTTCCATGTCTTTGAGAGCAAATGTTATATTCTGACAGATCGTGAACACAAGAGAAAGATGGACCCCAAGAGTGATGAAGGAATATTCCTGGGATACTCTACCAACAGCAAAGCATATAGGGTGTTCAACTCCAGGACTCAAGTTATGATGGAATCTATAAATGTCACAGTTGATGATCACCATGAGGAAGCCAATGTCCCATATGATGTTGAGACATTCTTTGACACTCCCACACAAGTGTCTACAAAAGATGATGTTTCTAATCCTACTTCTTCTGAGTCTGAATCAAAGGAAGTTAACAAAGAACCTTCCATCAGAATTCAGAAAGATCATCCTAAAGAACTCATCATAGGAGATCTCAACAGTGGAGTGACTACAAGATCTAGAGAAATCATCTCAAACTCTTGTTTTGTGTCCAAGATTGAACCAAAGAATGTTAAAGAAGCTTTGACTGATGAATACTGGATTGGTGCCATGAAAGATGAATTGAACCAGTTCAAACGACATGAGATATGTGAGTTAGTTCGTAGACCTGAAGGAACAAATATCATTGGGACAAAATGGATATACAAAAACAAACCAGATGCTGAAGGGATTGTCACCAGAAATAAGGCAAGGCTAGTTGCCCAAGGATACACTCAAGTTGAAGGGGTTGACTTTGATGAAACTTTTTCTCTTGTAGCCAGGATGGAGTCAATCAGACTACTCTTAGGAGTTGCCTGCATCCTGAAGTTCAAGCTGTTTCAGATGGATGTGAAAAGTGCCTTCCTAAATGGGTACTTAAATGAGGAAGTATATGTGGAACAGCCTAAAGGGTTTGTGGATCCAAACTGTCTTGATCATGTATACAAATTGAGAAAAGCATTATATGGTCTAAAACAAGCACCTAGAGCTTGGTATGAAAGGCTGACAAAGGGTACAGAAAGGAGGATTAGACAAAACTCTTTTTGTGAAGGATGAAGGAGGAAAAATAATGGTAGCTCAAATTTATGTTGATGACATAGTGTTTGGAGGAATGTCAGATAAAATGGTTAAACATTTTGCGATCGATGCAAGTCGAATTTGAAATGAGCCTCATGGCGAATTGACCTACTTTCTTGGGCCACAAGTCACACAGATGGAAGATTCAATTTTCCTTTCTCAAAGCAAGTATGCCAAGAACATTGTCAAGAAGTTTGGGATGGAGAATGCCAGTCATAAAAGAACTCCTGCCCCTACTCATCTAAAGCTGTCCAAAGACACAGGTGACACCAGTGTGGATCAAAGCTTGTACAGGAGTATGATAGGAAGTCTATTATACTTAACAGCCAGCAGACCTAACATAGCATTTGCAATTGGAGTATGTGCAAGGTACCAGGCTGAACCCAAAGTGAGTCACATAAACCAGGTGAAAAGAATTCTGAAGTATGTGAGTGGAACCTATAACTATGGTATACTGTACTCTCATGGATGTGATCCTATCTTGTCTGGTTATTGTGATGCTGATTAGGTTGGTAGTGCTGATGACAGAAAGAGTACCTTTGGAGGATGTTTCTTTTTAGGGAATAACCTTATCTCTTGGTTCAGCAAGAAACAAAACTGTGTGTCCCTATCGTCAAGTAATACATAGTACCGGTAGCGTTGTTCTCAAATGATCTGGATGAAACAGATGCTGACTGAGTACAATGTCACACAGAATGTCATGACATTATACTGTGACAACCTGAGTGCTATTAATATATCCAAGAACCCTATACAACATAGCAGGACTAAGTACATTAACATTAGACATCACTTCATCAGAGATCTTGTGGAAGGGAAAGTGATTAAGTTGGAGCATGTTGTCACTGATCTACAACTAGCTGATATTTTTACCAAGGCACTGGATGCTAGTCAATTTGAGAACTTAATGGGCAAGTTGGGTATTTGCCAATATGAAGAGTTGTAGCAATTAATTTTGTTTAAAACAAGGGCTGAGAGAGATATTTTAATTAAATTTATTGTGATTGGGCTAATAAATAGTTTCCCTCTTTCTTTACAAATACTTCAGAAGAGGAATAGTCACATTTATACCTTCACTCTCAAAGTTTGGACGATCTCACTTCATTCTCACAAAAGAAAATTTAAACCTTTCCCTCACTTGTACTCTCTACTCATCAAGATGTCTCAACAATCTTTGTCATCATCATCGCAGAAGACTGCTTCTTCCTCATCTACTGACACGGATGCTAGGGCAAACATGAATCCCAAGGATGTTGATGTTCTTGAAATAACACCACTTCATGCAATGGAAGCTAATCCTACTAAAGTCAAGAAGATGAGAACTCCACATGCAAGAAGATCACACGCTTCTCCTTCCGGTAAATTTGCTCAAATTTCATCTTTTGTTCCCCCTGAAATAGCTAATAGGAAGGGTACTGCTTATGTTCACCAAGCTATCGCTAGATTAGTGACTAGGATTCTTAATGAGAACCATGTTGTTGCTGGTGTTTCTGTACCCCTGAACCAAGAAGCTGCTAGCCCTAACATAGAAAGTAACCCCAATGTTACTCAGAATGTTAAGACAACTGATAACAACATTGATGAATCCCCTATAAAACCTGATGATCATCAGACCACTGCTAATAAGGCTGATGAGACACCTGTTATAGATGTTGATGAGGAATTTTCTGATAATGATTTGATTGCAAATGTTAACCCTAGCATAACAAGGAGGCTAATGACTAGAAAACAGAAACAAAGTGTTGTTCAAAGCCCCTCCAAGGAGAAGGCTGCAGAAGTTGTTTCTAAAAAGGTTGGGTCTGAGAACAAGGCTAGAGTAGGTGCTGAAAAAGACCAATCAGCTGGAACTTCCAAAGGCAAGGGTAAGGTGAAATCAAAGGTAGCTGCTGGTAGCCTCTCAAAACCCTTGAGAAAACTAATGTCCAAGAAGAGGAAAGTCCCTGCATCCTCTGAAACTGATGGAAGCTCTGATTTTTATTTTGATGTTGAGAGCAATGTTCCAGACATTCCTCTCCGTAAGAAGCCCACTTCAAGCAAGCTGGCTAAGGTTCCTGAAGTTGCCATTGATAATATTTCTTTTCACCATCCTGAGAATGCAAGCAGGTGGAAATATGTGTTCTTGAAAAGAATTGCTCTAGAGAGAGAGAAAGCTGAATATAAGTGCTCTTGATTGTAAGGAGGTAATGGATCTCATCAAATTTGCTGGACTAATGAAAACAATTGTCAAGTTTTCTAGCTGCTATGAACTTTTTGTCAAAGAATTCATTGTGAATTTATCTGTTGATTGTGCTGATGGAAAATCAGAAGACTTTAGGTGCGTGTATGTGAGAGGAAGGAAGGTTAATTTCTCTCCATCTGTGATCAACAAATACTTGGGGAGGCCAGATGAAGCTCAGCCTGAGTTAGAGGTCACTAACAACCAGGTTTGTCAAATTATCACTGCCCAGCAAGTCAAGCACTGGCCTTTGAAAGGGAAGTTGATTGCCAGCAAGCTCAATGTGAAGTTTGTTATGTTGCACAAGATTGGAAGAGCCAACTGGGTCCCCACCAACCACAAATCTACCATATCTACTAGATCGGGAAGATTTATTTATGTTGTTGGAACCATAACAAAATTTGATTATGGCAACTGCATTTTTGAGCAGACAATGAAACATGTTGAAAGCTATGCTATTAAAGGTCCTATAGCCTTTCCCTCCCTCCTATGTGGTATAATAATTGATCAGTATCCTGACATCCTGGTGGACAAAGACTCTGTCTACAAAAGAGCCCCTGCACTTGGATTTCATTACAAGTTGTTTCAGGGAACACATGTCCATGACATTGTCATGACATCTGCTGAGACATCAAATGTCAAAGTTAATTCCCAGAAAGCTAATGTTATTGTTGTACTGAGAGAGACATGCAGAGAGCTTGAGGCAAGAAAGAGATCACTTGAAGAGCTAATCACTTCCTTGGAACAGGAGAAGGATGACATAGAGGTTGAGGATGAAAGGCTGGAAGAAGATGCTGATGAAGAACAACATGATGGCTTTGCAAGCAGTTCAACAGAAAATGCTGCTGAAAACAGTGCTTCCTCAGGAGATGACAGTGCCTGATGTTCAATGGTTGTTGTTGTGTGAAGCTAGCTGTTGTTGTTTGCTGTTGCTTGCTATGATTTTCTGTTGTTGATGAGCTTATGTTTCTGTTTGTTTACTTTGGCTTGTTGTTTTGATAACTTGGATTGATGTTAATTCTGCTATTATTTGTATAACTTGAATTCTGGGATGTTGTAATGGCTCATTTGGCCCCTTTATGGCTAAAAAGGGGGAGAATATTGAATTTATCTTGATTGGGTCTTTGGTAGTTTAGCTTAGTAGCTTTTAAATTCTGCTGCATTAGTTTGATCTCTGATTGTTTAGTTGTTTTAGCCAAAAATTTGCCAAAGGGGGAGTTTGTAAGTGTTTTTATGTTGGCTTTAATTTTTGGTAAAACCAGATTATGACAATATCCTGACTGATGTCATGACATTCTGGGTTGAAAATAAATTCTGCAAAAGAAGTGTTCTACAGGTACAGCTCAATATGGTTGCATAACATAATGATCATACTATGATCTGTTGTACTGAAAATCTGCAATATCAGTGAGCAGGATGTATGATGTCATGACCAATATTAAGACATCCTGTACTGAATAAATTGTTGTGCAGTTTTGTATTTCCTGAGAGTTTTCAGGATTCTATTGGGCTGTTCTGATGTGGATTAATATGCTTGGATCATATGCTCACGTGGACATTAGGTTAACTTTGTTTAACCCTAATTTGTTATGTTGTAAAGACCAAGTCCTTAGGTTAACTTTGGTTAACCCTAGCTATATTTGTGGAAGCCTAAGTTGAAGACTGAACTGCTTCTATATTATCTAACAAACCCTTATGTTGTAAGCTGCACTTTTTGGAGAAGATTAAGAAGGCAGATTGTAATTGTGTTATTAGTAATTCTTGTGAGCCAAGCAATTATCTTTTGATAAGTGTCTTGGAGTAGGATTTGGTTGTAAGGGTAGTTTGTCACTCAAAGCTTTGAAGCACGAGTGTTGTGTCTCTTGATTAAAGCTTTGAAGCAAAATCAAGCATGTTTATTGAAGAATGTCTTCACAATTCTATTAATCATTAGATTAGTATCACTGTTGTGATTGAGGGGGAGTGAGTAGGAACTCAGGTCTAAGTGGGACTTAGATTGAAGTTGCATTGGGTAGGTCTTAAGTGAAGGAGATAAACTGTTTGGTTTATTCCTAAATTAATACCTCTTATAGTGAATTTCCTCCCTGGCTTGGTAGCCCTCAGATGTAGGTGTAGTTACACACTGAACTGGGTTAACAATTGATTGTCTTCTTTACTGTTTTTAATTTATTATTCAGATTGTTAAACAGTTTGTCAGATACCGGTGTCATAACATTCACTTTGACATTAAGTATCTGTTTCCAGAATTTTAGTATTAACTTTAGTAACTTATGTTAATGTTTCAAGCTTCATTTGTTTGACTAATTAATGAAGTATGTACAAGAAGAATCATATCATATGCATCCTTTTTCTTTATAATTTTCCTCTCTCTGTCTTGTCTTTATTATTTTTTTGGGGTTATGGCATGTTGTCATACCCCAAAATTTTCCCTCCATCTACTCAAGAGATTTCATACATCCATACTCAAGGGTTCCTCAAGAGTTGATCAGACAAACTCTCTCCTAGACAATCAACCCAAACTAGGGTTTGGTATCTCTCAAGTCAAGATGGATTTCCAACATCTCCAATGGTCTTCATGCCTCCTCATATGCTTCAAAGATTCTCCATGTCAAGTTTCAAGCCTCACAAGTCAAGTTTCCTCAGACAATTGCTCAAATGGTTGAAAATCGGTATTGGACAAAAGTCAACTGTGGTCAACATACAAAAAACTTCGATTTTGGTCAACATTCTCATTTTGAAGTTACATTCATCATTTGATCAAGGGTTGATCATGATTCATCAAGAAAACTCAAGATTTGCTCAAAAGTCAAACTTTCTAAATTAGGGTTTCTAGATGAAAAGTCAATCGAACTTTGACCGATCATAACTTTCTCATACTTTCTCGAAATTTTTCCACCACCTCTAGTTTTGAAGGAAATTCAATTCTACAACTTCATGTCTCACAAGAATGTCCAAAAATGCTTCATTTGAGAGGTATAGCTCAAAACATTACAGGTCATTTTCAAAGTCAACAAAAGTCAACTTTTGTTTTGAAGATATTTTGAGCATGGTAACTCCAATTGAGATGAGACCAAAGACATTGTTTAGAGGACTCTTAGAGCTTTCCAAAAAGTCCAAGAACACTCAAAAATGTGGAAAATTGAGCAAGTTACACCATTCACAAGTTGGGCAATTTTGGAAGAATGCACAAAGAGAGATACTTCAAAAAATCAAATCTTTTGCAAATGGGCCTACTTTTTCTTCACCCTAACTAGTTCCTCATGCAATTAGGAGTGTCCAAGCCCAAAGCCACAAATTTTTGGTTTATTTTTCTATTTAATTTGTAATTTATTCATTTAAATGCAAATTAAATCTTAAAATAAATTATAAAATTGAAATTAATGGCAAAGATTGATTTTATTCTTTACTTAAGGTCCAATTAACTCACAAATGCCAGCAAATTCGAAATTGGAGCAAGAAAGGCAAGATTGGATTGAAATTGATCAAGCTTTGAAGATTTGATTTTCATGGAAATATCAAATTTGATTTCCATTGAATATTGATTGATTCTTTCCAAATTCAATCCCAAATCCATCCAGTATAAGTACATGATGCATATCTATCAAGAAAGGACGAAAAAATTGCTCTACAAACCCTATTCCAAAGCTCAAAAAACTGTGGTGCACAAGCAAGTGGGAACCCTGCTTCCAGCCATTCTCAATCGTTTTTGAGGTGTCCAACAGGTTCCTTGATACCTCGTTTAATCGACCTTCACTTTGCCAAAATCATCCGTAATCGTGAAAACCGAATTTGGTTTGTTCTTGAAATTTCAAAAATCGTATTCTTTGATTCATGCATTGTTAACATGTTTTGTGTTTGTTTTTGTGATCAGTGATGTATTTGCAAACTTTCTGGGCAAGCCAATTGAATTTTTATGACCGGAATCGTGTTTCACCATGATTAGGGTTTATGTGCCGTTTTAAGCTGATGAGCGACGCGTGTTATTTTCAAATCGATCTGTTTCCAAACAGTGTAACACACTTGGCTCAGTTGGTCAGCGCATTGGTCCTCAAGGTTTGAAAGTCAGGATGCCGGTTCGAACCATGCTGGGACCAATCTTTTTACAACTTCACAAAACTTCCTATTTTTCATGTTTTTCTTAATTTCTAATATTTCTATTCTATTTTAATTGTTTTCATAATTTTTATTTTGTATTAAAAATTACCAAAAACATTTTTTCTTTTTACATTATTTTCATAAAAATCTTTATTTAATTTAATAAATTAAAAAATATAATTTTTGCATGCATATTTATTTTATTTTTATTTTTGCATTTAAATCATTATAAATTGCATTTTAATTATTAAATCTTTTCCAAAAAATCCCAAAAAATTATTTTAACTTATTTATCTTATTTCCAGCATATATTAATTTTTTCCATATCAAACTTGCATTTTTCTAACATTTTTTCTCTTATTCAATTCATATTGCATTTTCCGATTTTCTTATTCTTTCACAGGTTGCACCGATTCAGACGATTCTTCCGTTTTTATTTTGCTTTTCAATAATGTAACTGCTCATGGGTTGTAATAGTTTAATTTAGGACTTTTACTTTCCGCACTCCTAATTATGTATCTGCCCCAAAGCCATGTAATAGCGTAGGTTTATCTTTCCGCATCTTTACATTCCGCATTTTTACTTTCCGCACCCTTATCAATTGCTAGTAACTAGGCGTGTATGGCAAGATAATAATTGGACATAGCTCACTCTAATTTCAAGATAAAATATCTGAATTTGATACACTTCTCTCACACATGCACCCCTTAGGGTAATTCTCTCTCGATGCCTTTCGATTCAAATGGTCATGTCCCTCGAACGTAGAGGTATTCTAGCACCGTTGCCTTCCGAACAAATCATCATAGTCCCTTCGATACAAAGATCATAAGACCCACGATGTCGCCTCCGAATACATGATCTTGACCCTCGATTGTCGCCTACGAAAAATGATGATAGTCCTTCGAATGTGCTAGGATACTTCCTACAAGTTGCTTTCTGTGACCATCCGTGTCCCTTCGAATGTCCCGCTTACATCCAACGAATGGAGCTACCTACTAACTAATGGTATGGCTAGCGCTATTCTAAAGGAATGTAGAAGTACAACAAAACGACCAATTCTGAGTGGGTAAACAAGACTTTTAGTTGCTCGCTCTATCAAATGCTTTTCACACCACACACTCTTTTTCAAAGTTCAAAACTCTTTTCAAAACGAAACATTTCCGAACACTTTGTATACATTCCTACATGAATCATTACAAAGTCAAAGCGAAATGACCTTTTTCAAAACATTTTTCAAACACATAGAAAGCAATTTTAAAAAGTGATCTAGAGCAACTAAGAGCCCGTAGATAACTGCGGATGGAAAGGGGTGCTAATACCTTCCCTTTTCATAACCATTCTCCGAACTCAGAATCTAACGAAGGTCTTTTTCTGTTACTTTTACCTTCCCTTAATTGGATAAAAATAAAAGTCGGTGGCGACTCTTGCTATCCGCACATTTGGATACAAAAATCCTACAAAGTCAGTTCACCGTGTTACACATGTGTTTGGTAGATCTTCTACAAAATTACAATTGTTGGTTTACATAACATCTTAAAATGTAAATTTGTTCATCCACCCTTGCAATGCAAGGCTGCAATCATAAACGCTAAAAGAAAGGAAAACAAAATGAATTCATGCAATGTGATATATACAAGGGCGGAGCCATAATGAAATTGTTGTGGGGGCTAAATATATAATAATAATAATAATAATAATAATAATAATAATAATAATAATAATAATAATTAATGTGTAATTTTTATATAAAAAGTTATTTTTTTTCTTTAAGTTAAATTTTTTAAAATAATTTTAAAGAGAGAAATACTACTTGTTGAAAAATGATTTCGTTTATCTTGTTGATGGTGTTAAAGTGATGAACAATATAACAGTAATAAAAAAGGTTAAATAAGTTTTTGATCCCTATAAATATTGCAATTTTCATTTTTAGTCCATCTCTTCCTTTAGGCAACGGCTTTTACAAAAACAATCGTTGCCAAAGTCAGCTAAAACTGTTGCCAAAACCCAGGAGGGACTAAAAATGAAACTGCAATATTTATAGGGACCAAAAACTTATTTAACCCTAATAAAAATAGAGAGTGAGGTTGTAAATATAGAAAATAGAAAAATTATTAAGTTTGGTTTAATATAAAATATAAGTTTAGTGTTGATTCATAATTACATTTAACTCTAACTAATCATAACTTAATATATAAATGAATTAAAGATATTTATTGTATTTCTTTTCACTTTTTTCTGGCTAGAAAAAGTTAAATTTATAAACTATATCTAAAGATTTTAGTTTTGTGAGTACTACTCGAGTTTGATTTTTGGTGAAAATAAGATTCGATCTGTGAATCCCTCTAAATCATGAAACCAAATTATTAACTGATTTATTATATGTAAATTAGAACTAGTTGGCTAAATAAATAAAAGACTAAAGTGGCCACAAGGGTCCAACTAGTTACAAGACACAAATATACCAAAATAAGTAACAACCTAAGGCATAAGGAGCCTACTATTATCTATCCTAAGTTTAGGTTTATCCCAACATCTGTAAACTATGGCATCAATTATACTATTTATCATGGATTGCTTACAAATATCATTCTCAAAGCATATGTGATTCCGGTATCTCCACACCTCATGCATTGTTTCTGTCAACGCATATTGCGTAATCTTTGCTTTCCAACTCTTCTTTTTACATGCCTCAATAAACAAGCTCCTCTGACCACCTTTTAGGGGTGTGATTAACCTCAATCCAATTGAGAATTTCCTCCCAAATAGCTCTAGTATCCGGGAAATTAAACAAAAGGTGATCAATGGTTTCAACTTCCCTGCAAAAACAACACTCATTGCTCCTGACCATGCCAAAACGTTGTAGCCTTTCTTTGGTTGGTAATCTACGGTGGCAAGCCATACACAGGGTATGGATTTCTTTTTTCCTTGCTGCGTTACCGTATACCACATTCTTCCAAGGGACACTCTCCTACTAGGAAAAAAAACCTTGAAACCACTTTAGTTATATGCTTCACAACTCATCCCTGCTAACCCCCATTCATCCCTTCACCAAACTCCCTATCTCCTAAAACCCACCATAAATCCCTCTGTTCCTTTTGTACCTCCCTGTTTCCGCCTGTTTCCGCCGCTCCTCACCTCAAAACAAACAACATCCCGAAGCCAACATCTCTCAATCACAGCCTTCTCTTTGTTCCATCTCCATCGTGTCTCACTCTATTCGCTACCTCATCCGCCCCAGTTTCCGTCGAACCTCAGCCATACCTTTGCAACTCCCTTCACACCGTAACCCCTTTTGCTTTCCGTTCACCTCTGTACTCTCTTGTATCCTCCCTATCGACAAACTTCTTCTCACTCACAACCCTCATCCGTCTCCTCAACTCTCCACAACTCCCTCTGTTCCGAACACCATACTTCCTCAATCCCTCCATTGTTTCCTCACCAACCCAACTGCAACAGTCTTCCGTCTCCGTGTCACAGCTTCTCGCGAGTCCCTGCTCAACTTTCAACTTTCCATTTGTTTCCGACAATAATAAACAACTCTCTGCCTAACCTTCACGACCCTTCCACCACCGTGAAACCTCTTCACTGCCGCAACCTTCATCAGTCCAAATGCAAGCAATCACCTTCCCTGTTGAAACCTCCATCGTCCAGCAACATTCTCGTCGCCACCAATAATTTCTCCGCCGCACAACAATTTGTCTTCCGGATCCTGACCTCCAAAGTTCAAGCTGAACAACTCTTCTGCTCGTTTCACGCTCACTTCCTCAAGCAGCAGTTCTACGTGCGAGTATTTTCGTCTGAAGCTAGCTTAACATCAGTATTTTCGGTAACTCTTGGTTCCTTTAGCTTTCAGGCACTGTTATAATGTTGTGATGTGTTGTTTATTGCCTTTGTAACCTGTTCCATTGCTATGCTGTGATAAATAGCTGCTACAAGTTTGAGCTGAACTGATACACTGTTTGTGAATATGTAAAAATGATGGTTTGAATGCATTGTCATTTTAGTTTGAAATGATGTGTTGTTTGAGTTTTATTTGAGAACACTTGTTGTCATTCTTAAATATGCTAATCCTATTTGCGTTTCGAATTCATGATTTGTGTCAAATCCATGTTGAAAATTCTGCTTAATTATGTTGGAGTAGGATGATAGTGTTAGTGTGTTTTTGTTAGTTTCGAGGATGGTCTAATATCGATGCCGCGTTTATTTGCGTAGGATATGATCGATAAACTATAGGGGTAGTTGTATTGTCATTTTTCTTTTAAGGCAAATTTGAACGAGAATGTTGGATGTGACACCGCTTTTATTGCTATTCTCAATTAAAGTTCAAACTGTGTTAATTTTGTTTGAAACTTGGACGATAGCATCACTTTGTCGCTTTTGATTTCAATGAAGTTATGGTAAATGTATTTGTGTTTAGTTTCGATGAAGGTAATGTTGTTGTCGCGTTTATTCGCGTAGAAACTAACCGAGAAACTATCATGGGCAGCCATTGGTTTTCTATAGTTGCAAATGTTTATTTTGTTCAATTGAGGTTATGATACTATTCAAGTTCGAATTCAAAGGTTAATCAAAGATGAAACCGCTTTGTTTGATTTTTATTGGTTGCGATAGTCAATGGTTGTAGAGTTCCGATGAAGGCGACGATGATACCATGTTTATTCAGGTGTAAATCCAACCGAGGAACCTCGAGGGCAATATATGGCTTCTTTGTGTGGATTTGAACAAAAAAATATTTCTTATTGAGTAGTATTTATGTATGTTCACTGCTGCCCGAGTTTAGGTTTAAGCGGTTGAAATTCGTTTTGAATCTAACTTTTCATGCTTCGCTATGAACCTTTGCTTCGTGTCGCGTTTATGGTTTGAAAGGCATTTTTTTCGAGTTCATTTGATTGAATACAACTAGAACATAATGCTGATTTTTACGTGAACATTGAATATTAAATTGCTTTTCTTGTTTGCAAATATTTTATTTGTTCATGTACATTCATATTTGTTTCACTCTGACTTTTTTGCACTTTATAAATACCAACTTGTTCACTATTTTCATGGTTTCGATTATAATATTGCTTGTCTCTTCATTTGTTCATATACATGATGCAAATTTCATTCGATTTTCTAATCCTTTGTCTACTAACCATGTCTTAATTTATTTTTATTTCATTTTTATCCCACACTAATGCTACTAACGTGTTTGTTACTTGTGAAGGTATTCAAGGATTATTCGAAACAATCATTTCCAATTAGCACACCTATACTTACACTTTAGTAGTTATATTTGACATTGTGAATATAATTATACTTAGTATTATTTTTATTTCTTATTTGATATTGTATATATAATTATACATAGTATTTCTATTTCATATTGTAAATATCGTTATATAGTATACTTATAGTTAGTATTGTAAATATTATTATATATATAATACTTTTATTCTTATACTTTTATCATATTCATTTGTAAATAAAATTATAATGTAATATATCGATTGCCTTCTTAGAATTTATTTCTACATAAACCTATTCTAATTAATCTAATAAGATACAATATTTGATACTTGAGCATTTCAATCCAAGTTTTTAAGTCGTTGGACGCTAGGCCAATTGTTTAAAAACTTGTCCCAAATAAAATATTAGTCTTTAAGTCGTTGGACGCTAGACCAATTGCTTAAAGACTTCTGAATAACGTGAAACTTGTTTCACCTCACTTTTTCTTAAGAAAACCTTTTGGGTGATAGACGGCTCGTCTGATTATTAGCTCCTCGGGTTTCTAGTATTTGAATCATAAGACGTTAGTCCTATTGTTCGGTACTTTTTCACTCAATTCCTTTTTCACTCAATTCCTTTTTCGCTCATATGCGAATATCAAAACTCTTTTCTTACAAAGGGTGTGCAATAGCCATTTCAACTTTCCCCGCATATGTTTTGTCTGTATATCATGCAATGTAGGGACCCTTATCTCACATTCATCTGACGAGCCAAGCTATATCCAATCTTGAAGACTACTCGAAGCATATTGCAATTTATTCAATTATTCAAACTAATTCGATTGGGTTGTATTGCTTGTTTATTTAAGCTCTTATCTCGGTTTTCAATTTAATACATCCCCACTCACAAACTCGTACCCCAATTCCCGTGTGGTTTGTAATAATTTAGGATTTATTTCTGTGTGTTTTAATTACCGCTTCAATTACACGTTTGTCATCATATCATAACACATAGCCTCCTCTTGGGCTCCTCATCAAGGAACATGTAAACATACACAATGCACACTTGCACACATTCATAGTTTGGTCCTGGGCTATTCTACAGCGACAACTATTCAATCGATTGTTCCAATCGGTCATTTAGAATACTAGTGCCACGTTAGTCCCACTTTCTAGGAGCATACATATAGCCACCTTGTATGGGCTCGCTTGTTTTCCTAATCGGATTCTTATATCCTCTTGGCTCATAAGCCAATTTCCTAAAGGGTCTCATAGTTGGGGATGGGCATAGTCATCCTCACAAGTTTAATTAAAGTCCTTGTTGCTTTGATTAATCATAACCCGAATAAATTTGGTTCATACACCAATTGTCCATGCACTAGGGTCTCATAGTTGGGGATAGGAGCACATATCCTCACAAGATTAATCAAGTCCATATACTTGGTTCATCATAACCCGAATCATTCATTCTCTTTTGGTCCGTTACCAAACCCCATCTAAAACACTTTCATAATTAAAATTCCAAACCTCGATCCAACGTCTAGTGTCTTTTCAAAAATTCTTTTTCATAATAAAACCAAGTTCTTAAATCGTTGGACGATAGGCCAATTGTTTAAGAATTTGTGCCAAATAAACCCCTAGTCTTTAAGTCGTTGGACATTAGACCAATCGCTTAAAGACTCTTAGTATTTAAATCGTTGGATGTTAGGCCAATTGTTTAAAGACTCATTAATAATGTGAACGTTGGTTCACTTCACTTTTTCATAAGAAAACCTTTTGGGTGATAGACGACTCGTCTAAGCATTAGCTCCTCGGGTTTCTAGTATTTGAATCGTAAGACGTTAGTCCTATTGTTCAGTACTTTTCACTCACTTAAAAAACAATTCAACTCACTTAAATTATTTTTTTGCTCATATGCCACTATCAAAACTCTTTTCTTACAAAAGAGTGTGCAATAGCCATTTCAAACACGAACAAGGACTTAAGATTTTCAAGCAAACTAAACAAGTCCAAGTTCAAGCATTTGAAATGTCTAATGCACGATTTTTCTTATAAAATCAACATAACCAACTTAAAACATTTTTTAGAAGAACTACGCAGTTTTGACTTTCCCATTGCACAAGGGAATACGTAGGCACACGGTTTCGAAACCGTGCCAAACTCAAAATAATAATAAACAAATCCTTTTGCTTATTTTTTATTCATAACTAAGCAATAAACACACACAAACACTTAGAGTAAATGGGTCCCATCGAGTACGATGGATGTAAGGGGTGCTAATACCTTCCCCTTGCATAACCGACTCCCGATTCCATGTTTTTGGTCACGTAGACCGCCTTATCCGCATCTGTGGGGTTTTATCTATATTTTCCCGTTCTTTTTAGAACAAATAAAATTAGGTGGCGACTTCATTGTTTTTAAAACAACCGATGAAAAAACCAATCATCACACCACGCAACTAGGGACTTACGAGACATTACCCCCACACCTGACCATAAAAAAGTTATGCATATAGCTTAAATATTTTTACCGCCTGTTTAGGAAGAGGAACGCAATGCAGCAAAAAATTACTCATTACAAACAAAATGCTTTGGATCAATTGGGTTCTGCCTGCGAAGCTTAATAGACGAGAACTCCAATGTCTAATCCGATGCACAATCTTATGAATAAGGCCCAGACAATTCTCATGATTTATCCTGTTATTAGATAACAAAACTCCTAAATAAGTGAAAGGCAACGAGTCTTCAGCAAACTTAATAGTTGACAAAATTCTCTGCTTCTCCCTAGGGCCAACATTGCCACAAAAAACTTTACACTTGTGCGGATTCATCTCAGGCCCAATAGGAGCCCCAAAATATTTAATAACTTGAATTGCCATCTGCACCGAATCATGATCACCTCTAGAAAAGATTAGCAAGTCGTTCGCAAAGCTCAAATTAACTATCCTTAGCTTGGCACATTTAGAATGATACTTAAAATTCTGGTTGCAGTCCATTTTTTAGTGAAGTCGATGCAAGTATTCCATAATCAAGACGAAAAATATAGGGGACAAGGGGTCTCCTTTCTTGAGACCCCATTCTAGCTGACAGATACTCAGAGATCCTATTGTTAATTTTATATCTATACGAAATAGTTCTGACTATTTTCATGACCCAATCAATAAACCTATTAGGGAATCCCAACTCTGCCATGATGTCTTCTAGCGCATTCCACTTAATGCCATCATAGGAATTTTTAATATCCAATTGAAGTATATAGCGAGGAGGACCATTCTTACTAGTATAACCTTTCACAAGCTCAAAGGCAAGAAATACATGCTCATGGAGGTGATGCCCAGGGACAAAAGTTGCATAGCTCATATCCACCACTTCCCCTAAAACCTTACCCAATCTATTAGCAAGGATATTTGAAATCAGCTTGAGAAGGGTAGTGCTTGTAATACGGTGAACTGACTTTGAGATTTTTGTATCGCAAATGTGCGGATAGCAAGAGTCGCCACCGACTTTTCTTTTATCCAATTAAGAGAAGGTAAAAATTACAGAAAAAGACCTTCGTTAGATTCTGAGTAAGGGAGAAGGTTATGAAAAGGGAAGGTATTAGCACCCCTTTCCATCCGTAGTTATCTACGGGCTCTTAGTTGCTCTTTAGATCATTTTAAAATTGTGCTTTCTGTGTGTTTGACAAAAAATGTTTTGAAAAGGCATTTCGCTTTTACTTTGTAATGATTCATGTAGGAATGTATACAAAGTGTTTGGAAATGTTTCATTTTGAAAAGAGTTTGAACTTTGACAAAAAGTGTGAGGTGTGAAAATTATTTTGATAGAGCAAGCAACTAAAAGTCTTATTACCTACTCAGAATTGGTCGTTTTCGTGTTATTTTACTTTCCTTTAGAATAGCGCTATCCATACCATGAGTTGGTAGGTAACCCTATTCGTTGGATGTAAGAGGGACATCGGATGGTCATAGAAAGCAACTTGTAGGAAGTATCCTAGCACATTCGAAGGGAATATCGTCACTTTTCGTAGGCGACAATCGAGGGTCAAGATCATGTATTCGTAGGCGACATCGTGGGTCTATGATCTTTGTATCGAAGGGACTATGATGATTTGTTTTGAAGGCAACGGTGCTAGAATACCTCTACGTTCGAGGGACTTGACCATTTGTATTCGTAAGGCAACGAGAGAGAATTACCCTAAGGGGTGCATGTGTGAAAAGAGTGTGTCAATTCAGATATTTTTGTCTTGGAGTTATGAGTGATCTATGTCCGATTTTATCTTGCTATACACGCCTAATTACTAGCAGTTTATAGGGTGTAGAAAGTAAATTGCGGAAATGTAAAGTGCGGAAAGATAAATCATACGCTATTACATGGCTTTGGGGCAGATACATAATTGAAAATGCGGAAAACAAAAGTCCTAATTAAACTATTACATCCCATAGGCAGTTACATAATTGAAAAAGAAAAAGCGATAAAAATCGTCTGAAACGGTATAACCTGTGAATAGATACAAAATCGGAAAACGAAAGAAAATTGCATAAGAGGAAAATGTTAGTAAAAATAAGCATTTTTGAATGAGAAAAAGTTTTTGTGTTAATAATGACATTAATATGATAAAATAATTTTTTGGGAATTTTTGGAATTGATTTGATAATTTAAAAACAATTAAAAGCTATTTAAATGATTAATTAGCAATTAAATTAAATATGCATGCAAAAATAATAATTTTTATATTAAAAATTAAATAAGTATTTTTCTGATTATAATGCAAAAAATAAATATTTTTGGAGTTTTTTAGATGCATGATAAAAAATATTAAAGATAAAATAAATTAGATGGAAAATATTAAAGAAAAAAAATAGAAAATATGAAAAATATAAGTTAGTTTTGTAAAAGAGAAAAAGAATTAGTCCTGTCCAGGTTCGAACCTGTGACCTTTGAGGGAATCTTCTCATACCAACGCCTTAACCACTGAGCCAATGTGTACTTGGTGTTTGTGAAACTGGAATCAATTGTTTTTAAGCGTACGCGTGTCAAGGATTTTTGAAATCAAAACACGACAAGAAAGGACCCAGTCATAACGAATGGACGAATCGACAAAGATGATCGCACACAAGCCTTCATTGATTCAACGAGTCAACAACGCCGGAGCCCTAGCTCCGGTTGTCTTCTCCGATGACCCAAAATGCCAAACCTGCGAAATCAATGAAATAAAAAGGAAAAGAGTACCCTACCCCCCCCTAAATCGAGCATTCTGAATTCAATGGTGGTGTTAGTTTCGATTAAAACGCTGTAGCTATCGATTCGATTCAAGCAGTTCTTTGAACCTTAACAATGGTAATCTGTGGTTTTCACGTGGAAACTCGCATGTAAGGCATCAAACACATTCTAATGAACACCCTGAACTCAAACAAACACATGAAAACAGTTAACAATGCATGATTAATGAAATTCGAATTTCAAAGAAATACCAAATCGGAGCAAGTTCTTGAGCACGATCTGGGCAGTTCTGGCTTCGTGTAAGGGATGGTTTTGAATGTTGGGATATCAAGGAACACGTTTGGATGGCTGGCTTGCCTTGAAACTGACTGGAGTTTGAAATTTGATTTTCACAACTTTGTGAAAATTTTGAGCAAAGTGAGGGTTGTTGTAAGGGCTAGGGTTTCATCCTTTGTGATGTGCAATAGGCTTGGTATTTATAGATTGTAATATGAGGGCAAAGAGAGTGAAAAAAGATTTGGTTTTCAATGTGAAATAAATTCCTTTCAAATAAAATCAAATTTTGTAGAAAATTTGATTTTCTCCTCCATATGCAAGCTAGCACGAAATTGGCAAGTATTATGGGCTATCTTGGACCTCAAGTTTGATAAAAATCCAAGCCTTTTGAGAATATATCTTATTTTCATATTTTATATAATTTAATTTTGAATTAAATGGTTTTAAATCCAAAAATAAATCAATAAAATAGAAAGTGGTTATGGCAAGGCATCAATAGGTCACAAATAATATTATGATCAAGTTTGGATCATAAAATTATAGGCCCATTTGGAAAAAATTGGATTTTGACAAATATCTCCTTTTGTGCAATTGTTCAAAAATGCCCAACTTCTGAATGGTGTATTTTGCTCATTTTTCCATATTTTTGAGTGTTCTTGGACTTTTTAGAAAGTTCTAGGTGTCCTCTAACCAACCTCTTTGGTTTCATCTCAATTGGAGTTTCCATGCTCAATAAATCTTCAAAACAAAAGGTTGACTTTTTGTTGACTTTGAAAAGGACCTGTAATGTTTTGATCCATACCTTCCAAATGAAGCATTTTTTGAACATTCTTGTGAGACATGAAGTTGTAGAGAATTTAATTTCTTTCAAAATGAGAGGTGGTGGAAAAATTTCTGAGAAAGATGAAGAAGTTATGCTCAGTCAAAGTTCAGTTGACTTTTCATTGAAAAACCCTAATTTGGAAAGTTTGACTTTTGAGCAAATCTTGAGTTTTCTTGATGAATCATGATCAACCCTTGATCAAATGATGAATGTGACTTCAAAATAAGGATGTTGACCAAAAATCATGAAGTTTGACTGTATGTTGACCACAGTTGACTTTTTGTCCAATACAACTGATTTTCAACCATCTGAGCAACTGTCTGAGGAAACTTAACTTGTGAGGCTTAAAACTTGACATGGAGAATCTTTGAAGCATATGAGGAGGTATGATGGCCATTGGAGATGTTGTAAGTTCGTCTAGATCTGTGGATTGCCAAACCCTAGTTTGGGTTGATTGTCTAGGAGAAGGTTTGTCTGATCAACCCTTGAGGAATCCTTGAGTGTAGATGTATGAAATGTCTTGAAAAGTAGGAGGGCAAATTTTGGGGTATGACAGCTGCCCCTGTTCAATCTTCTTGTACCGGAAGGGTTAGATTGGCATGCTCGCCTTTCGTGACCTGGAGGTAGAAGATGATTGAACTCTCGAGTACACCTGAAAATTTGCACTCGCTGTTGATTGATGCGGGAATGGGCTTATAGATGCCATTTGGAGAGATTGGAGATTTCGCTGGGGAATGAGTCGTACGGTAAACTCAAGAATGTCGTCTGAGTAGGAGAGTCGTCGAGGATGGGCTTAGGATGCCATCTGGAATGATCAATGCTGGGGAGTGAGTCGTACGCTAGGCTCTGTAGATGAAAGGGGGCATGGAGATGGGCTTAAGATGCCATCCGGAGAGGGTCGTACGTTAGACTTTGTGCTTGTCTTTGAATGAAGTTATTGGTTTTTATTGGCTTTTTAACCAAATATGCAGCATTCTGAAAGTGGAGAAATGTCGATAAATAATCAGAGATGGGCTTAAGATGTCATCCAAGGCAACTGAGTCGTACGCTAGACTCTGTAGTTGCTGTTGATAATAAGAGAAAGTCAGAATACATCTTCGTGTTGATTACTCTGAGGGGATAATAGTTGGCAAAATGCGGATGGCTTCCCTGTTGTGCTTCGGGTATTGATCCAATGCCTATTATCAGAGGATAACTTGTGATCGTTCAGATAGTTTTCCCGTTTAGCTTCGGGCATTAATCTTGGACCAGTTGTCGGAGGACAACTAGGGCGGTCGTTCAGATAGTTTTCCTATCGGCGGCATTAATCCCGACCGTTGTCGGAGGACAACTAGGCGATCGTTCGAATAGTTTTCCGTCGCTTCGGGCATTAATCCTGGACCTGCTTGTTTTATAAGTGATTTTCACCTGTTTTATGATGCATGACAATGTTTATGAATGACATATGCATAAATCATGACTTTCATGAATAATATATGAATGATAGATGTTGTGGTATTTCAAAACATATCCATATTGAGGAAGATGTGGATGTTCTGCTTGGAGATTTCTGACTTCTACTTGGGGACGAAACGGATTGGAAACCCTAAGAAGAAAGATAACCTTGATTCCTCCGATGTACTATCTGACCAAGTCTTGATCCTAGATATCGTTGAGGATGGTGGAGATCGAGAGATGCGCTGCTAAGGATCTTGTGTATAGACCCTGCTGGGGAAAAATGTTAGGAGGCGCTCTACTGGGGATCTTACGCGTAGATCCTGCTGAGCATTTGATCTTTGGGGAGACCGGGTTAGAAGGATCTGGAGCCCGCTGAAACCTCTGGATGGGGGAATAAGAGTGTAGGTTTCCTCCGATGCACTATCTGACCAAGTTTCAAGTCTGGATACTACTGCTGCCGGGGGAACGATGATCGTTGAGAGATATTCTGCTAGGGTAAATACCTCAGCTGGGGATGAAACGTCATGCTTGAAGACTGGTATAATCGGGTTAAGTTGAGTGGAATCACTGCTCGGGGACTAACGTGTACTCCGCTGGGGGAAGGTTTGTTGTGAGCGGCACCTCTGTGGGGATCATGCTCTGCGGGGAAAATGTTTTGGTGACTTTCTCCTGTCATCTCAATTTCTGGAGACTATAGTAATTACTTTTGTATGTTCACTATTCGCATGCTTGTGAATAGATTTTTATTGTCAGATGCATATAATCATTCAAAGCAAACGTTGGACTTTATGCAAACAACAATAGTGAGAATTGTAAAGAGAAAGAACTTGTATTAATTTGAAATGTGGCGTATGGCCAAGTAGTTTGTACACAAGAAAAGTAAAAAGCTACGTGGAAACAATCTCGTTAAGTTTCAACTATGCTAGTACTCATATATTTTAACTATCTCATCTCCTTGCTATCAGTAGAAAGCGAGTGAATTGATTTTTGCCATTTGAACCTGGAATGCTGATAGTAGTCTGGAAGAAGGTGATCTGGAAGAGACATGGTCGTACGCTTAAATCCCTAACTTTTGCCTAGATCTCCCTTTCGGGTTTTACCACCGGATACCTTTTTGCCCAAGCCGCCTTTTCGGTTTCGACTTGCCGGGTGTACATTTTTGTATATATCTTAACTTTGCCCGAACCCTTTTGGTTCGCCAGATGCCCTTATTTTGCCTAGGCGATCGACCTAGCGGGTCTCTTTATCGTAGTATTTTTGACTATGTCTGCGTTCACGTGTGTGGAAGTCTTCACCATCCATGGTGCTAAGTATCATAGCTCCCCGAAAATACTATCTTGAATACAAATGGTCCCTCATAGGTGGGAGTCCATTTGCCCCTGGGATCACCTTGTGGAAGAATGATGCGCTTGACTACTAAATCACCGACTTGGTAGACCCGGTACTTGACCTTCTTGTTAAATGCTCTGATCATTCGCTTTTGATAGATCTGTCCATGGCAGATGGACGCGAGTCGCTTTTCATCAATCAAGTTAATCTGGTCAAG
Source organism: Vicia sativa (assembly GCA_021764765.1). Lineage (NCBI taxonomy): Eukaryota > Viridiplantae > Streptophyta > Magnoliopsida > Fabales > Fabaceae > Vicia > Vicia sativa. The sequence continues at coordinate 246,755,157 of CM038794.1, read as the reverse complement.
GAGAGTCTGGACCCAATCGTCTTCGCCTAACTCTGCGTCCTGGAGAACTCTGGTTGAGGGTATCTGAACCTCGATTGGTAGGACTGCCTCCATACCTTATACAAGAGAGAAGGGGGTTGCCCCTGTTGATGTCCGTACTGTAGTGCGATAACCGTGGAGAGCAAATGGTAACATCTCATGCCAATCTTTGTAAGTCACTGTCATCTTCTGTATAATCTTTTTAATGTTCTTGTTGGCGGCTTCCACAGCGCCATTCATCTTAGGTCGATATGGAGAAGAATTGTGATGTTTGATCTTGAACTGCGTGCAGAGTTTGGTGATCATCTTGTTGTTGAGATTAGAGTCGTTATCTGTGATAATCCTTTCAGGAGTGCCATACCGATAGATAAGATTATGTTTGATAAAACGAGCCACAACATTCTTGGTAACAGATGCAAACGAGGCTGCCTCTACCCATTTTGGTGAAATAGTCAATTGCCACAAGGATGAAACGATGTCCGTTGGAAGCTGTGGGCGTGATTTCTCCGATCATGTCAATGCCCCACATTGAAAAAGACCAAGGAGCTGTTAGAACATTTAGAGGTACCGGAGGTACGTGCACTTTGTCGGCATAAATCTGGCATTTGTGACAAGATCGAGCATAGCGGTGACAATCAGCTTCCATGGTGGACCAATAGTAACCTGTTCTCAAAATCTTCTTAGCCATTGTATGACCACTGGAGTGGGTACCAAATGCGCCTTCGTGTAACTCTTCCATGATACGTTCCGCTATTTTCTGGTCTACACAGCGGAGTAAGCACAAATCGTGATTGCGCTTGTATAAGATGTCGTTGCTGAGAAAGAATTTGGATGCAAATCTTCTCAAGAACTTCTTATCATTGACAGATGCCCCTGTGGGATATTCCTGAGTCTCAAGATACCTCTTCACGTCATAGTACCAAGGTTTCTCTTCTGCATCAAGTTCATAACAATATGTTGGTTCGTCAAACTTCTCAATGATGATCTGGGGAGCCTCGTTGTCCCATCTGACCTTGAACATAGACGACATAGTAGCCAACGCGTCTTCCAGTTGATTCTCTTCTCGTGGAATGTGATTGAAAGTGATCTCTTCGAAGTAGGGGATCAAACTCAGAACATGCTCTCGATATGGAATGAGATTCGGATGCTTCGTATCCCACTTGCCCTTAATCTGACTGATCACTAGAGCTGAGTCTCCATATACTTGTAAGAACTTGATTCTTAAGTCAATAGCAGCTTTAATACCCATGATGCACGCTTCGTATTCGGCCATGTTGTTGGTACAACTGAAACATAATCTGGCGGTGAATGGCGTATGTCCGCCTGTAGGAGATGTAATGATGGCGCCAATGCCATTGCCAAGTGCGTTTGAGGCTCCATCAAAGACCATGGTCCATCGGGATCCTTGTTCAGGTCCTTCGTTTGGGCCTGGTTCTTCGCAATCAGTAACTAGTAAAACATCTTCGTCTGGAAATTCGAACTGCATAGACTGATAGTCATCTACGGCTTGATGAGCCAAATGATCAGTTACTACACTTCCTTTGATCGCTTTCTGAGAAGTATACTGGATGTCGTATTCGGTCAAGATCATTTTCCATCTTGCTATTCTTCCGGAGAGAGCTGGTTTCTCAAATATGTATTTTATCGGATCCATTTTAGAGATCAACAAGGTAGTATGAGTCAACATATACTGTCTCAGTCGGCGAGAAGCCCAAGCCAAAGCGTTGCAAGTCTCCTCGAGCTGTGAGTATCTTGTTTCACAGTCGGTAAACTTTTTGCTAAGGTAGTATATTGCATACTTTTTTCGACCAGACTCGTCATGTTACCCCAACACACACCCCACTGAGTTCTCTAATACTGTCAAGTACATGATAAGAGGTCTTCCTTCGGCAGGCGGCATCAGGATAGGAGGATTCTGTAGGTACTCCTTGATTTTGTCAAACGCGATCTGGCAATCGTCGTTCCATTCTACCACTTGATCTTTCTTCAGTAACTTGAAGATTGGCTCACAAGTAGTAGTTAGATGCGCAATGAATCTGGAAATGTAGTTCAATCGGCCCAAGAAACCTCTGACTTCCTTCTCGGTGCGGAGAGTTGGCATCTCTTGGATAGCTTTTACCTTGGCGGGGTCAACCTCAATACGTTTTCCACTGACAACAAACCCTAGTAGTTTTCCGGATCTGACTCCAAAGGTGCACTTGTTGGGATTAAGTCTTAGTCTGTACTTCTTCAACCTATCAAACAATTTCCGCAAATGATCAAGATGTTCTTCTTCAGTCTGTGACCGAGCTATCATGTCGTCGACGTAGACCTCTATCTCGTGATGGATCATGTCATGAAATAACGTCACCATAGCACGCTGATAAGTGGCACCCGCGTTCTTCAGTCCGAACGACATAACCTTGTAGCAGAACATGCCCCACTGTGTAACAAAAGTTGTCTTCTCCATGTCTTCAGGAGCCATTTTGATCTGATTGTAACCGGAGAAACCATCCATGAAGGAGAAAACCTTATGCTGAGCGGTGTTGTCAACCAGAACATCACTATGAGGGAGTGGAAAATCGTCTTTCGGACTCGATTTGTTCAGATCTCTGTAATCCACACACATTCGTACCTTGCCATCCTTCTTAGGTACGGGCACCACATTAGCTACCCACTGTGGATAGGAAGTAACAGCTAAGAAACCGGCGTTGAACTGCTTCATAACATCGGCTTTGATTTTCTCTGACATCTCAGGACGCATGCGATGAACCTTCTGTTTTACTGGGAGAAAACCTTATTTTGTTGACAACCGGTGTACCACAATATCAATGTCCAGACCGGGCATGTCTTCGTATGACCAAGCAAAAACCTCAATATAGTCTTGTAGCATCTGAACCAACCTTTCTTTGATATTGTTCTCAAGACCCGCTCCTATCTTGATCTCTTTTCTGTCTTCATCAGTACCCAAATTCACAACCTCAACCTGCTCTTCGTGTGGCTGTATAACTCGTTCTTCTTGCTGTAGCAGCCTGACAAGTTCTCCTGGCACTTCACAATCTTCCTCACTTTCGTCTTCGGCTTGGTAGATCGGATTATCGAAGTCATATTTAGCAATAGCATAGCTGTTATCAACGAGATTCAGAGTGATTCTGCAGTGTATCACATGGGTGTGTGTAAGAAACACATAGCTTTTTGAAGGGGTGACAAAGTAAAAGAAAGAAAACAACGATTGAATGCAAAGTCCAACAATTTTATTGAATGAAAATATGCAAATGACAGATAATAACCCTCACAAACGAGCCATGATGCCCCGGGCAAGGCACTAGGCTTTATAGTTTATTGTTCAAAACATAGAAAATACGAAAAGCAAAACAAAAACAAGAGCAATTAATCCTGTCTAAAGGAGATTGGTATGACGTCTTCAGTCTTCCAATTGCTGAGTCCATTGTCGGGAGTTGGGAAGATCCACTTGTTGATGTCGAAGTCATTGTCGTCGTCTTCTATAGCATGGATTCCACTCTGGCTGATGCGGAAAGGAAGTTGGCCGGCACGTTCACGGCATATCATCTTCTGACCTCTGATGGTGAAGCTTAAACCAGTCTTGTCAGATTTGAAAGGAAGATCAGGGAGCTGACCCCAAATAGTGCTACCTCCTTCTTCAACAGCAGCTCGAGCATCTTTCAACGAGGCCATCCTAGGAGGAACTTGCGTAACTTCAGGAGTAGCAGGAGAGTCAACAGGCATGACTCTGGGGATTGTTTCAAAAGCTTGACAGGGAGTCTTGAAGAATTCACCTTCCACCTCGAGGTATCTGAATGACTGTAGATGACTGACCATATATTCTTCTTCACCGCATACCGTAACAACCTTCCCTTTCACCGGGTATCTCAGCTTCTGATGTAAGGTAGAGGTAACAGCGCCTGCCCCATGTATCCAAGGGCGTTCGAGTAGGCAAGAGTAAGCTGGACGGATGTCCATAACAAAGAAAGTGGAGTCAAAAGTCTGGGAACCGACTTTAACTAGCAGAATGAGCTCTCCAAGTACTGTTTGTTTAGAACCATCAAAAGCTCTCACAATTATGTCACTGGGCTTCAGAACCAACCCTTCAACATCAAGTCGATCAAAAGCAGTCTTCGGAAGGATATTCAGAGCAGAACCGGTATCAACAAAAACATGAGACAATGTAACGCCCTTGCATTCAATAGAGATGTGCAAGGCTTTGTTGTGTTTCTTCCCGGCATGAGTCAAATCAGCATCTGAGAAGCCTAAGCCATTGTTGGCAGCCAGGCTAGCAATACAAACTTCAAACTGGCCAGTAGTAGTGTCTTGTGGTACGTGAGCATTCTTCAGAAACTTCACCAAGGCGTTAGCATGAGCCTCGGAGCACAAGAGCAGAGCAAGCATGGAGATCTTGGACGGAGTCTGTCCCAACTGTTCCACAACATTATAATCACTCTTCTTGATAATCTTCAGAATCTCCTCCATTTCTTGTTTGGAGGTGTCTTCAGTAACTTCCTTTGGTACTTCTGGCTGAGCAGGATGAGTCACTAGTTCTTTCCCTCTAGTCTCGGGAACTGGTTGAATAGTTGGAATGCGAGCTGGCGAGCTGGAGTCGCAATGTCTTTTGGAGGAGAGATTTTTGGAGAGAATACTCTTCCGGTTCTGGTCACCTTACTTGATCCGGTGATGTTGTCTATGTCAGGAATGGTAGCTTCAATTGTAAGATCTTCAATAGTCAGAGGGTCTTGCTTGACGCCATGATAGTAAACATCAGCTCCATAATTCCAAGGGATAGCCTTGTCAGAGGAATATGGAACTGGTCTGGGAGAAGTAATGATGAGAGGTGCCACTCTAGGCACAGAATCAGCAGAGGAGATCCTTATTGTGTTAACATCAACATAGTCTTCTGGGAAATTGTCACCCCATCCGGTCGCCTTAACATCTTCAATAGGAATCTTGTAGCTCTCAGGAACAGTATACTTCACCATGTAATCGTACTTTCCACTTGGCTGCCCCAAGGTATCCCACACAGACGGTGCTGTTTCATTCACATCTTAGATCTTCAGTTTCTTAGACATGTCTTCACACGGGCTCTCCACAGGTGGTTTCAGGAATAGTATTTCGCGGTTATCCATCATGCACTGGACACGTCTTCTCAACCAAGCACAACCATCAGGTGCAGATGGGCACCAACGACAATTCTCTGGGCATCCTGGGTTGACATCGGCTTGTAGCAAATTCTTCTTAACAGTCATCAGAGGAATGGTCAAGTCATCTATGTTTAAAACATAAGTATCCTCTCCAACAGCATTGGAACTTTTGTCATGGTTAGGCATAGGAGCGTTGATCACATTTGGAGTCTCAACAGGAGGGTCGAACTCAATCTGCTTAGCTTCAATCATATCCTGAATTTTGTTCTTCAGAGCCCAACAGTTGTCAGTGTCGTGCCCTGGGCTATTAGAGTGGTAAGCACATCTAGCATTAGGGTTGTATCTCGGAGAGGAAGTGTTGACACTCTGAGGAGGATCCTTCAAAGTAATCAGCTCTGCTTTCAACATGTGTTGCAAGGCTTGCGACAACGGCATGTTGATCTTCATAAACTGTCTTCGTGGTGCGTTCTGGCTACGTGCGTTGTCTCGCTGAGGTTGTGCTGATGTAGGATTGGAGATCACAACTGCCCCCACAGATTGAGCACGGTCGGTCTTGGCTCGGCTTTTCTGACCATACACAGCATTGGCTTCTTTCTTACCACCAAAAGATCTCTTCGCAGCATTTGAAGATGTCTCTACCTGAATCTTTCCGCTCTTGATACCAACTTCAATGCGTTCTCCTGTCAATATCAGCTCGGTGAATCCGGCTGAAGAGTTTCCAATCAGATGATTAAAGAATGGACCCGTCAGTGTTCCCATAAACATATCAACCAACTCCCTATTGGACAAGGGTGGTTGAACTCTGCCTGCTAGATCTCTCCATTTCTGAGCATATTCCTTGGACTTCTCATCGCGACCCATAGACATGCTCTGTAGTTGCATGCGAGTGGGTGTCAATTCAGCATTGTACTCATACTGCCTGTAGAAAGCATCTGCTAAGTCACTCCAAGTACGGATACGATCATTCTCTAGCTGATAATACCACTCCAATTGAGTTCCGGACAGACTCTCTTGAAAATAATGCATCCACAACTTTCTGTCATCAGTGTGGGGGTTGATCTTTTGAACATAGGACTTCAAATGCAGCTTTGGACAAGACATGCCATCATACTTGGCAAAAGTTGGGACTTTGAATTTGGGAGGAATCACCACACCAGGAACAAGACTCAGATCATCAAAATTCAGCCCTGACATCTTCAGGTTTTCCACAGTATTCAGACGGTCTTCAAGTTGCTTGTACTTGTCATCTTCATCAGAGTACTGGTCATTATCATAGTGATCTTCTCTGTCTTTCTCAGGCTCACGCTGGCTGCCTTCTTCATCGCCCTTGACACTCCCCTCATTCTTGACACTTCCTTCTGAGAGCTCTATCTGGCTGACTACTTTAGGACCACCTTTGTAACGTCTACCCATGTTGAGAACACCAACGACCATCTTCGTTCTGTTGATGAGTTTCTTCAGATCTTCTTGGCCTTGGACCAAGCTAGTGAACATCTGCTGGAACTGAGCATTCTGAGCCTGAAGATCTTTGACAGTCTGTTCAAGAGCCATTTCTGCTAAAATAAATAACGAGAGAATGAGAAAACCAATCTTCAATGTACCTGTTATGAGATGTCATGCTATGATATGCGATGTTTATGCAGATGCAATGCAATGTTTTCAAGGACCTTAGAGACTTAAATTTGTTAAACAAGCACGAACAAACATTTATTAGTTCTCTTTTTATTCTTTTTCTTTTTAAGTACAAGAGATAGTTCAAAATAATAAAAGAAAAGCATAAAAACCCTAAAGCTCTAAGTCTCCCATGGGCGCTTCCTCTTGGTGCCGAGGTAGGCGTTGATGTTTTGCTCCTCGTGAAGTAGCTTTGTAAACTCTAGTACCTTCTTCTCGCTTGCATAACACTGAGCTTCAAATGTATCCCTTTCTTCTTTAAGCTGAATCCAGGATCTCTTCAAGTCTTCAAAATCAGTAGGCATGTCAGGATGGAGAACAGTATAGGGTACGTCACCTATAGCAACAGGTTCCATAATTACTGGTAAAACAGGCGTGAATGGCATCATGAGGTTTTGAGCTCGAGCTCGCACCCATTTGAGGTAAGGTTCCCAAGGAATGGAGTTCTGGTGCCCCAAAGTCTTGGTATCAGTCTTCTTTACCATGCCCCAAGCGTGTATGAACCTTCGTCGGTAATTCTAGAGATTGTGGTTGTAGTCAAACACAATATCTTGGAGAAGCATATCATGAGGACCGTCTCTTCGAGCAAAACCAAACTGACGTAGAGCTAAAGAAGGGTTGTAAGTAATACCTCCCCTTATACCAAGTAGTGGTACATTAGGGAATTCTCCACAACGCTCAATGAATGTGAAGTCTTTTTGAGAGAAAAGACACCAACGGATATCTGAATGAGAGAGTGACATTAGTCTTTGAGACCACTTCATCCTTTGCTCGTTCTTCAAAACTGATGGAGGAAGGTGCAAAATAAACCACCTGGAAAGTAACGGTATACAACACATGAGAGTTCCTTGTCTCTTAGTAGTACGAGTGTGGAGAGAGAATGTAGAATATCTCCAAGTAAAGAAGGCACTGGATTGCGGGTAAGAAACAACTTGATGGCGTTGACATCTATGAATTAATCCGAGTTAGGAAATAGAACCAAACCATAGATTAGCAAGGCCACCATATCTTCAAATGCATGGAAACTCATAACTTTGAGGAATTCTCGGGCTTTCTTAATCAGGAACTTAGCAAGTAAACCCTTAACTCCGCTTCTAGTTTCCCAATTGGCTTCAATGTCTGAGCGCTTAAGATGTAAGGCTGATGCAATGTCTTCATACTTAGGAACCTTTTCTAAACCGGTGAATGGCATTTGGTCAAGAATAGGCACCCCAAGTAGCTTAGAGAACTCTTCCAAGGTAGGAACTAACTGATAATCGGAATGTAAAGCAATGGTGTTTCGGATCAAAGAACCGGAATAGGGCGTGCATCATATCTTCTTCATAACCGAGATAACCAAGTCAAGTAGGTAACCATGTCTTTTGATGAACTGAGCATGGTCGGAATCTCAAACCAATTCTTTGGAGAAGGTATACCCATGAAGTTGATTCGGATAGTCTTTCTAGAAGCCATAATTCCTACAAAATAGAGCAAAGATAAATCCCTAGGTCCTTGAAATAGTTAGAAATGATATGCAATGCGATGATGTCATGATGTCATGTTTAGCACACAAACAATTCACACAATGAGCCTAGGTTTAAGGCTTGCAAGAGGTATAGGTGATTACCCCACCAAAAGTTTGAGTTGGTTCATCTGTCCTATAATAGTAACCGGTTCTAGGAATCTCACATCATTGATCTTTCTCGTAGGCGTTTATTTCAATACGACTACCAAGTGGTCGACCGAAAATATCCCAAAAGTCGATCTCAATGAGCGTAGCATCGAGTATCAACCAACCTCGGTCAGACAAAGCCGCCATCTCACTACCTTCTAATGGCCAAGATGGGTCAATTAAGGTTCTAAAAGTTTAGTTAGTGCTTGATGACACCACGCAGAAGCCAAATACTATCCTCAACTTGGAAATGAAGAGTATCAGGACATCCAAAGTGTCACACTAACGTAGCCATCATGTTGACCGTTTCGATATACGTCTAACGGTCGCGACGATTTATTGCAACTTACCTAAAAGGAAACCCGGATCCGGGTGTAGGATCCCCCACAAATATAATACCCAAGCAACCCTTAAAGATAAAGCATGCAAGTCAAACAAAAAGCAGTAAAAATGATCTAGAAATCCCTAAGGCATTCTCTCTTTAGGGTGTCTCCCCGACAGAGTCGCCAGTTCTGTAATACGATAAACTAACTTTGAGATTTTTGTATCGCAAATGTGCGGATAGCAAGAGTCGCCACCGACTTTTCTTTTATCCAATTAAGAGAAGGTAAAAAGTACAGAAAAAGACCTTCGTTAGATTCTGAGTAAGGGAGAAGGTTATGAAAAGGGAAGGTATTAGCACCCCTTTCCATCCGTAGTTATCTACGGGCTCTTAGTTGCTCTTTAGATCATTTTAAAATTGTGCTTTCTGTGTGTTTGACAAAAAAATGTTTTGAAAAGGCAGTTCGCTTTGACTTTGTAATGATTCATGTAGGAATGTATACAAAGTGTTTGGAAATGTTTCGTTTTGAAAAGAGTTTGAACTTTGACAAAAAGTGTGAGGTGTGAAAATTATTTTGATAGAGCAAGCAACTAAAAGTCTTATTACCTACTCAGAATTGGTCGTTTTCGTGTTATTTTACTTTCCTTTAGAATAGCGCTATCCATACCATGAGTTGGTAGGTAACCCTATTCGTTGGATGTAAGAGGGACATCGGATGGTCATAGAAAGCAACTTGTAGGAAGTATCCTAGCACATTCGAAGGGAATATCGTCACTTTTCGTAGGCGACAATCGAGGGTCAAGATCATGTATTCGTAGGCGACATCGTGGGTCTATGATCTTTGTATCGAAGGGACTATGATGATTTGTTTTGAAGGCAACGGTGCTAGAATACCTCTACGTTCGAGGGACTTGACCATTTGTATTCGTAAGGCAACGAGAGAGAATTACCCTAAGGGGTGCATGTGTGAAAAGAGTGTGTCAATTCAGATATTTTTGTCTTGGAGTTATGAGTGATCTATGTCCGATTTTATCTTGCCATACACGCCTAATTACTAGCAGTTTATAGGGTGCAGAAAGTAAATTGCGGAAATGTAAAGTGCGGAAAGATAAATCCTACGCTATTACATGGCTTTGGGGCAGATACATAATTGAAAATGCGGAAAATAAAAGTCCTAATTAAACTATTACATCCCATAGGCAGTTACATAATTGAAAAAGAAAAAGCGATAAAAATCGTCTGAAACGGTATAACCTGTGAATAGATACAAAATCGGAAAACGAAAGAAAATTGCATAAGAGGAAAATGTTAGTAAAAATAAGCATTTTTGAATGAGAAAATTTTTTTGTGTTAATAATGACATTAATATGATAAAATAATTTTTTGGAAATTTTTGGAATTGATTTGATAATTTAAAAACAATTAAAAGCTATTTAAATGATTAATTAGCAATTAAATTAAATATGCATGCAAAAATAATAATTTTTATATTAAAAATTAAATAAGTATTTTTCTGATTATAATGCAAAAAATAAATATTTTTGGAGTTTTTTAGATGCATGATAAAAAATATTAAAGATAAAATAAATTAGATGGAAAATATTAAAGAAAAAAATAGAAAATATGAAAAATATAAGTTAGTTTTGTAAAAGAGAAAAAGAATTGGTCCTGTCCAGGTTCGAACCTGTGACCTTTGAGGGAATCTTCTCATACCAACGCCTTAACCACTGAGCCAATGTGTACTTGGTGTTTGTGAAACTGGAATCAATTGTTTTTAAGCGTACGCGTGTCAAGGATTTTTGAAATCAAAACACAGTCAGCAAGTGGACCCCAGTCATAACGAATGGACGAATCAGACAGCATGATCGCGCCACACAAGCCTTCGCTGGATTCAACCAGTCAACAACGCCGGAGCCCTAGCTCCGGTCGTCTTCTCCGATGACCCAAAATGCCAAACCTGCGAAATCAATGAAATAAAAAGGAAAAGAGTACCCTACCCCCCCCTAAATCGAGCATTCTGAATTCAATGGTGGTGTTAGTTTCGATTGAAAACGCCTGTAGCTATCAGTTCGATTCAAACAGTTCTTTGAACCTTAACAATGGTAATCTGTGGTTTTCACGTGGAAACTCGCATGTAAGGCATCAAACACATTCTAATGAACACCCTGAACTCAAACAAACACATGAAAACAGTTAACAATGCATGATTAATGAAATTCGAATTTCAAAGAAATACCAAATCGGAGCAAGTTCTTGAGCACGATCTGGGCAGTTCTGGCTTCGTGTAAGGGATGGTTTTGAATGCTGGGATATCAAGGAACACGTTTGGATGGCTGGCTTGCCTTGAAACTGACTGGAATTTGAAATTTGATTTTCACAACTTTGTGAAATTTTGAGCAAAGTGAGGGTTGTTGTAAGGGCTAGGGTTTCGTCCTTTGTGATGTGCAATAGGCTTGGTATTTATAGAGTGTAATATGAGGGCAAAGAGAGTGAAAAAAGATTTGGTTTTCAATGTGAAATAATTTCCTTTCAAATAAAATCAAATTTTGGAGAAAATTTGATTTTCTCCTCCATATGCAAGCTAGCACGAAATTGGCAAGTATTATGGGCTATCTTGGACCTCAAGTTTGATAAAAATCCAAGCCTTTTGAGAATATATCTTATTTTCATATTTTATATAATTTAATTTTGAATTAAATGGTTTTAAATCTAAAAATAAATCAATAAAATAGAAAGTGGTCATGGCAAGGCATCAATAGGTCACAAATAATATTATGATCAAGTTTGGATCATAAAATTATAGGCCCATTTGGAAAAAATTGGATTTGGACAAATATCTCCCTTTGTGCAATTGTTCAAAAATGCCCAATTTCTGAATGGTGTATTTTGCTTATTTTTTCCACATTTTTAAATGTTCTTAGACTTTTTAGAAAGTTCTAGGTGTCCTCTAACCAACCTCTTTTGTTTCATCTCAATTGGAGTTTCCATGCTCAATAAATCTTCAAAACAAAAAGTTGACTTTTTGTTGACTTTGAAAAGGACCTGTAATGTTTTGATCCATACCTTCCAAATGAAGCATTTTTTGAACATTCTTGTGAGACTTGAAGTTGTAGAGAATTGAATTTCCTTCAAAATGAGAGGTGGTGGAAAAATTTCTGAGAAATTATGAAGAAGTTATGCTCAGTCAAAGTTCAATTGACTTTTCACTAAAAAACCCTAATTTGGAATGTTTGACTTTTGAGCAAATCTTGAGTTTTCTTGATGAATCATGATCAACCCTTGATCAAATGATGAATGTGACTTCAAAATAAGGATGTTGACCAAAAATCATGAAGTTTGACTGTATGTTGACCACAGTTGACTTTTTGTCCAATACAACTGATTTTCAACCATCTGAGCAACTGTCTGAGGAAACTTGACTTGTGAGGCTTGAAACTTGACATGGAGAATCTTTGAAGCATATGAGGAGGCATGATGGCCATTGGAGATGTTGGAAGTCCATCTGGATCTGTGGATTGCCAAACCCTAGTTTGGGTTGATTGTCTAGGAGAGGGTTTGTCTGATCAACCCTTGAGGAATCCTTGAGTGTAGATGTATGAAATTTCTTGAAAAGTAGGAGGGCAAATTTTGGGGTATGACAGTGCTACAAGAAATGGGCCTAAAATCACAAACCTTGCAGGCTCTCTCAAATTTAGGGATAATAATAACAATAGTGTTGTTTACCGCTTTATACAGCCTGCCATTCAGAAAAAATCCTAGATTTTTTCCATAATATCCTCCTTTATAATGTGCCACACAATTTTGAAAAAGCATGCTCCATAGCCATCTGCTTTAGGAGTAGTTAAGTCACTCATACTCATCAAGGCATGATGCACCTCCTCAACAAAAACATGATCAATAAGAGTATGATATTGGTCAGCCTTCACCTGATTGCCATTTCTCAACACCTCGATATCAATCTTCTCCCTGTTTTCTTTAGTAGATCCCACTAACTCCATATAAAACTTGACCACTTCCTTCTATATCAGATTCTGATCCACCGGGTTCTTACCATCCTTATCAATCAGATTGTTAATGTGAGCTTGTTTATACCTTCCTATGAGACTAGCATAAAAGAAAGAACTGATATTATCCCCAAGCTTGATCCAGTAAATTTTTTCCCTTTGCCTAAGGATCTCCTCTTTAATAATGGCCAGCTTAATAACTTTCTGAGCATAATATTTTGCCTTCTAGTTTTTTGAAACATTTATTCTATCTGCGAGTAACTCATCTTGATCCATGTTAAGCTTAGTCCTAGAACAATTCATTTGATTCTTAATCCCATTAAACTTCTTACATCTAGCTCTAATCACTTCCTGCAGTCTCAATAACTTATTTTATACTTTATACATAGGTCTCCATGCATAATCCTTGGACCAGTCCTCTTCCACAAAAGTCAAAAAACCATATTCCCTTGCCAAGATTCTAAGGAACATAAAACTTCTGTTAACCATACTTCTCCTATGAGTCTCCTTCCAGCAAAGCACAACATGGTTTGAGACCCCTGGCGCCATAATTTTCAGAGTATCGTCCACAGTTTCCTGATGCCACCAAACATTGCCAAGCATCCTGTCTATTCTCGAGTATATAGGCTCACTGTACTAATTGTTAAACCACGTGAAGTAATCACCCATGCTATCTTTCTCGAAAATGCCAATTTTATCCATCATTCTTGCTAGATCCTTATACTCACTTTCCTGCACAGGGAGACCACTAATCATGTCCTGAACAAAAAGCACATTGTTAAAATCACCCATTAAACACCATGGACCCTAAATATTCTGAGTAATATCTTCTATGTCACTCGAAAGCTTATTTCATTTCTCCAAGGTATTTTGAGCATATATCGCAGTACACCACATTTTAAATTCCCCTCTGGAGTTAAAAATGCCCATATGAATTAGCTGGTTTGTGTTACTCACCTCCTTGATCTGAGTTTTATTGTTGTTCCACAGAACCCACAACCTCTCATTATCATGATACGCATAATTTTCTATAAAAGACCAAACCCAGACTAATTTATATCTAATACTAATAACTTTATTCTTCTTCACTCTTGCTTGTATAAGAATCCCAATATCAGGGTGTACATGATGGAGACGGGTTGCTATTTCTCTAAACTTACCTGTCATATTCAACCCTTTAATGTTCCACGAGATAATCATGACACACCTTCTGTGCCTGCTCCTGGATCCTTCGTATTCCTTAGAGCCTAAAAAACTTTATTACAAGGAACCTCTACTTCAACATCTTGCAACATTGCTTTCCCTTTCATCTTTCTGTTATGAACCACTTGCGTCCAAGGAGAAGATGAAGTCTCTATGGGATTATTTGGAGTAGTAATCACAATGGGGTTATTTGGAGTGGTCACCTCAAATACCTGAGTAACCTTAGCTACCACCGACTTCCATTATTTCTTCTCCTTAGCCTTATTTTTCTCACATTTGTGACCCACCCGTTGGCAAATTTCACAGAACTTGGGTCTCCACTCATATTCTAATCATTGCTCATAACTACCCCCTCCCCATATTGAATTATAATACTTTCTTGTTGGGGTTTTGTAATGTCAAATTCAACTAAAATCCTACCATAGGAGATCCTCAATTTATTCGCAGTGCACTCATCTGTGAGAATTGGCTTACCTATGGCACTCATAATCTCCCCTAGAGTTGATGACCCCCATAGGTAGATTGGAAGGTTTGGCATAGTCACCCAAACAGGAATGGTCCTCACCATATCTCTTTTGAAATCGAAATTTGGATTGTAGTTCTTCAGAATCATCAAAGAATTGTGTATAGTGTATGGCACGTGCATCAAAACCATCTACTTATCCTTCTCAGACTTGAATCTCATTAAAAAATAGCCTTCATCATGATAAAATAACTCCGACAGCTAAACAAAATTCCAGTACCTCAACATGAATTATTTCACAACATTCATGCTCAAATCCTTTCCTAAAGCATACATGATGACAAAGTTCTTCCAATATTTGAGTTCAGGCTCCACATCTTCTTTGGCTATTACTATAATAGGTTTCCCCTCCACCAATCTCGATGCAGAATACCCTCAACACAAGGCCATTTATAGGGATCCGATTACCACTAATCACATCCACCCAAAGTTTTTGTTCCTCGTTTGGGATTACCACCGCTTCATCTTCTTTACCAGATTTTACCTAAATGGTTTCCTCATCCCAATCCTCACTTACAACTTCCTTATCCACGTCACCAATTACCCTTATGCCCCCCTTTCTTATGCTACTCACAGAACAAGCCATTAGTGTCGATGCCTTTTTCTTAGGTCTTCCATGCCCACGACCCATCTTCTCCAGCAACCAAGAGCTATATGATTCTCACTGTTCCCCTCCGCCTCCGTGGTCCCTAACCCTAAGGTTAGGAATATAAACCAACAGAGAAGAATATTCCACTGTGAGGCACCGTATTCCGAATTAGAACCCTAATCCCAATCAGAAATCTCCAATCGCCAAAATCACCATAGCAAAGAGAGCTTTTTACTATTCAAACTTAAGAAGAATATTATTATTATTATTATTATTATTATTATTATTATTATTATTATTATTATTATTATTATTATTATTCTTTTGATGATGATGGGGATGATGAGATGATGATGATCATCGCTATCATCATCATCTTGGACTTGTTTACACCGTCTTTAGGGTTAATCTTACGCCTATTTGACCCATAGTAATATATACTATTGTTTACATGGATGGCTTTCTCAGCCAGGTTGTGGGCTATAATATTGTTTTGTTAAAATTTCTCTTTATATTTAACTGCCTACTTTTAGATCTCTGACGAAAAATCTAAAATACCTCTAGAATTTAGATATCTATATTTGAACGCACTTATTCCACACAAAAATATGAAAAATTTAATTTCAAATATGCATTTCGAATACACCTCATTTTTTTACGAAAAAAATGGTTTCAGATGTGCCTATCCAAGTTTTACTTTGTTATACAAATTTAAAAATATTACTAAAAATTAAATTAAATTAAATTAAGTGTCTGTAAACTTTTTCAGATTTTTTAAAAAATATAAAAATGGAAAATAAATCAAATTAAATAGAAAAACAAGGAATTTAGGGTTTTACGGTAAAATTTTAATTTAGGGTCGATTTTCCAAAAAATTGAGTTTTTTACATTAGATCGCGTAAAGGTCAGAGATGCAGGAACTCAACACTACTGGGTCTAAGGAGTTCCTGTGTCTCTGACTTTTACGCGAGTTAACGTAAAAAACTCATTTTTTTGGAAAATCGACTTTGAACTAAAATTTTACCGTAAAACCCTAAATTCCTTATTTTTCTATTTAATTTGATTTATTTTCCATTTTCATATTTTTTTTAAAATCTGTAAAAGTTTACAGACACTTAATTTAATTTAATTTTTAGTAATATTTTTAAATTTTTATAACAAAGTAAATTTTTAGTAATAGTCCCACGTGCAAGTCTTTTTTCAAACTCACATCGCTCACACGCAATATTCTTTCGCTCACACGCGAATTGCACTAGTGATGTCTTATCGTCCACGTACGTTTAAGCTCCTATTTTCATAAATAAAATCAACTAACCAACAAATATTCTCGCAACCGAGAACTACGTAAGCTCTGACTTTTCCATCACACTTGGGGAATACGTAGGCACGAGATTCTAACATCTTGGCGAGCACACTTTCAAAAAATTAAAATATGTTTTTCTTTTCATTTATGTTTTCGCATAAATAATAAGAAGATCTCAAATTAACACACTAAACACACAAACACTTAGAACTAAATGGGTCTCATCGAGTACGATGGATGTGAGGGGTGCTAATACCTTCCCCTTGCATAACTGACTCCCGAACCCGCATCTCTTGGTCCTGGAGACCATTTCATTTCATATTTTTTTATTTCCCGGGTTTTATCTATATTTCCCATTTCCTCTTTAGGAATAAATAAAGTTAGATGGCGACTTCATTGTTTCATTGTATCGAATTTTTTTCGATGGCGTCAACATTCGGCCATCCCAAAATTCAAACCTGCAAAATAAAAAGAATCGACCCCTGCGAATCGACTGGTGGCGTTGGTTTGACCTAAAAATCCTTGTATCAATGAATACGAAGCTCTATAGTTTGTGAGCCCTAGTAATGGTGTTTCACGATTTAGGCATCAAATCTTGCAAACAATGGATCAAGCATGTTCTAATGAACCTCAAGAAACGATTAGCATAGTTAGTTTCAATCAAAACACAGTAAAAAGCAGAATACGAATTCATGAAAAATATGCAAACGGAGGTTCATGTATGGCGTGATTCAGCGTGTTTTAACCATGGATAATGATCCATTCTTACCCTACTATACCTCAGTAACACAAACGAGTGCTTAGAATTGCTTGCAACTGGCTAGAAATTGGAACTCGATAGTGCAACTTTCTTTGATAATTTTGAGACAAAACCCTAGCTTTTTGGCTGCAGAATTTCGTCTCCTTAATGTCTGAAGGTGTCGTGTATATATAGGGCATGAGATTAGGTCAAATATTGAGAGGAAAATATATCCTCTTCAATGCAAAATATTTAATTGAATTTTCTTATCCAAATCTTCCATATTTGGCTCAATCTTGCCTCAATCAAGCTCCATGCATTTTTCCAGCTTATAATGGACTTCCTTGGCCTCCAAGACAATCAAAACATAAGCCCAACACCTCTTGCTTGTATTTTTGCACTTTATTTAATTTAAATTAAATTTTAATGTTTTAATTTAAAAATAAATTAAATAAATGAAGGAAGGGCGTGCAAGTGAGCTTAGAGATCATGGGCCATGTTATAAATAAGTTTGAATCATAAAAACCTTGTCCCATTTGAAAAAAAATTGAATTTGCTTGCTATTTCTCTTCATGCACTTCTTCAAATTTCCCAAACTTGCACAAGTTGCATTTTGCTCAATTTTCAACATTTTGAAGTGTTGTTGGATTTTTTAGAAAGCTCAAGATGTCCTCTAAATAATACTTTTGGTTTCATATTCATTAAAGTTTTCATGCTCATGTACACTTCTTTTGAAAAAAGATGACTTTTTGTTGACTTTTAGAAGGACCTATAATGTCTTGATCCATAAATCTCAAATGAAGCATTTTTTGCCAAAGCTTGTGAGACACAAAGTTGTAGAGAATTGAATTCTCTTCAAAATGAGATTTGGTGGAAAAATGTCTGATAAAGTATGTGAAAGTTATGTCTGGTCAAAGTTCTGTTGACTTTTTATTAAGAAACCCTAATTTAGAAACTTTGTCTTTTTATCAAATCTTGAATTTTCTTGATGAATCATGATCAACCCTTGATCAAATGATGAATGTAACTTCAAAATCTTGATGTTGACCAAAAATGATGAAGTTTGACTGTATGTTGACCACAGTTGACTTTTTGTCCAATACAACTGATTTTCAACCATCTGAGCCATTGACTAAGCAAACTTGAGTTATGAGGCTTGAAACTTGACACGGTGATCCCTTGAGACATATGAGGAGGTGTAATGCCCGGATTAATTAATTGGTCAATTGAATTATTTAAGGATTTGATTATTAGATTTACTCGAAGTTCAAGAAAATCAATCGGATTTGTCGATATTATTTTGGGAAACGTATTTGGATTATTAAGTTGAAGTCGGATTTTATTCGGTTAGTCGAAGAATTAATTAAGTTGTTACGTTGAAGAAATAATATTCGGAATCATATTATTATTAATAATGGACTATTTTATTAATCGAGTTGGGCTTTAATTGTGGTATCGTAAAGTAACGAGGAGGTGATATTTGTTAGGCCCATTAAGGTGAGTTAGTAAGATAAATAAAAATAATAGTATTATTATTATTGGAAAAGGTTATAAAAGAAAAGAAATAAGTGTTTTATGAGTAGAAGAGAAAGAAAGAAGAGAAGAGGAAATAGAGAGGAGAAGAGAAAGAGGCTAGGGTTTGGAGAAGAACCAAGAGCTAGAGCCAAACTTAGAGCTGTCATCAATGAGGTAAGGGTGAGGTTCTAACTCTATAACGGGATGCATGATGGATGATATGTGGGATGAGGTTTATAGTTGCCATTGTTTTGGTGTTTTGTTGTTGTTGTTGAAATTCTAAATTGATGGTAGAAATATGTTTTGATGTTGTAATTGAGGTATATATGTTGTGTTGATGATAAGAAATGGTGGGTTAGTGATAAAAGATGTTTGGGGTTATGAAGTTTGGTTAAAATTGAATTTTGGGAACAAAAAAATCAAGTTTTTGGGTTCTATTTCGCCCAGTTTGCAGCTCAAACATTATTCGCGGTGCCAACCTTCTGAACCTGTTAAGTTCGCGGCCCGAACTAGGCTGCGCGCCGCGTACTGTTGACAGAAAGTTGAAAATTGTTTTGGTCATAACTTTTGAACCGTAACTCTGTTTTGGGTGTCGTTCGAAGCGTTAGAAAGCTAATGAAATATTCTTTCTAAGAGGATTGGTTTAGAGGACATTAGATGATTTTATTAATGAATGGTTATGGAAAGGTTGTATTGTCGGACGTTTTGTTATTTAAAACACATGCGATCGGTATATTTTTATGGGTTATACTTTTGCCATATAAATGGGGAGCTTTTGTGCTATTTATATGATGTCTAATATGTGATAAAATTTATGGTTGGTTATTGAAAGTTGTTATTGTTCGTTGTTGCTTTTGTCGAACGTTGTGGTTGTTGGTAGTTGTAAACGATATAGCCAATTAACTGGAAATTGAAAGAATTGAGGTAGTATGCCATTGGAATCAACTAAGATAAGTGATTGATATTGGTGGAAAGTTTATTAATGAAGTGACAATATGATTGTATGGTTTTATTAAATTAAGTTGGATTAAGTGGATTATATGAATATCAACAAGAGCAAATGGTTGACGATAGCGGACGGTGTTTTGGTTAGCCGAGGTATTGTAGTAGAGTTGAAATAGTAGAAGCCGACTAGTTGCCATATTATGGACTAGTAGTATACTTAATGACTAGAATCAATAAACTAATTCAATAGTGAATAGATAGTAGCTGGTTGATTGTTTATAGTAGTGCCGAATCGAAATACTAGCAATCCAAACCGATGAGCAGTTGACTAGAATTAGATGGAATCAATCCGAATGATTATAAGTTGAAACGTAGAATGAGTTAAACAGAGATTAATGTAGTATCTAGTAGTAGATTATTGAGTGGATGAAAATAATATACGTTGGTATTAAGTTGTAGGATTTTTAGCCAGTGATGAGTTGTTGTTAATTACGTTGATTATGTCGTAGGCCTCTGGCCAATGTTGAGTTGATTATGTTGTAGGCTTTTAGACAATGTTGAGTTGATTATGTTGTAGGCTTTTAGCCAATATTGAATTTCACTGAGGTGTAGGCCTATGGCCAATGTTGAATTTCAGTTGACTAGCTGTTATGTTGTCGTTGTCGTGTGTTGTTGTTGTTGCATTGTCGTGATTTTGTCGATTGAGGTTGAGGTCGCATGGCATACATTGCATTATTAAGTTGGCCTGGATTGGAAATTTTTATGTTGGAGCGAATGCTCAAAATGTTGGTATGGATTGGCAAAATGTTGAAGGCTTATGCCTTGTGCCTCGGAATTACTGGCAAATGTTCTAAGTTGGGAGTTTTATTCCAATGGTACCATATGCATATGCACAGTTGAGTCGCATTTCAAAGTCGCATAATTATAGTTGTTATGTTAATGCGTTGGTTGATTTAAGTTGTTGTTGTTCACAAGTTGTGATAAAATTGTTATAATTGTTGTTGTTGCTAATTGTTAGTATATATGTTGTTGTAATCATTGTTGGTATTGTCGATATAAAATTTGTTTGAATTATGTGAAACGGTGAATTATATGATCTACATTCTAATATATTATTTATCATGAATTTAATCATATTGGTAGATATCTCACCCTTTCATTTGTTTCGTCGTTGCCTTTATACTGGTAACGTGCAGGTATTCGAGAAAGAAGAATTTAGTTGTTGTTAGTCCAAGTCGGTTTAGTTGCTCTGATACGTAGCACTCGTGGGGATGAACAATTGTTGCTTAATTGTTGTTATTGTTTTAGTAGTTGAATTTTAAGTTGTTTTTATTAAATAATTGTTTTAATAAAAGTTGTTTTACATTCAAAAGAATAAATTAGGTTGTTATGAGTTTACCCGAACTAGTGTTATGTATCTAAATTAATTATGGTTAAATGAAGTTGTTCTAAGTTGAAATGTGGCATCTCATTTGTTGTTGAAAATTTTATACTTTGATTTCCCTTATAATTACCGGGTAGAAATGGGGTGTTACAGGAGGTATGATGATCACTTGAGGCAATGGAACTCATCCTTGACTTGAGAGAATCAAAACCCTAGTTATGTGTTGATTGCTTAGGAGAGGGTTCATCTGGTTACCCCTTGAGAAATTCTTGAGTATGGAGATGTGGATTGTCTTGAAAAATAGGAGGGAAATTTTTTGGGTATAACAAGTCCCTAATGAAATGATGGTTAATTTCTATATGCTTAGCTCTAGAATGTAAAATAGGATTTTTAGATAAGCAAATAAAAGAAGTATTGTCATAGAGGATAAGAATGTTACTCTCGAATATCTAAAAGCTTTCAAGCTGACTTTTCATCCAGAGCATCTAAGTACTACATGCAGCTGTAGCTATATATTATGCTTCTGCAGTTGATAGTGAAATGGTGGATTGCCTTTTGCTAGACCAAGATATCAGATTTTCTCCCAGAAACTGACAGCTTCCAGAAGTGCTTTTTCTTTCTATTCTATCTCCAGCAAAGTCAGCATCACAGTAACCTACAAGTTTGTATTCTCTGGATTTTCTATAACATAAGCAAATATTAGTAGTACCTTTCAGATACTTGAAAATTCGCTTAACATTTGTTAAGTGAGTTTCTCAAGGATCTGATTGGAATCTAGCGCAGAGACAAACACTATATAAAATATCAGGTCTTGGAGATGTTAAATATAGGAGAGAGCCAATCATACCTCTGTAGATATTCTGTTCTAATTTCTTACTTACCTCTTCCTTTTCCAAGATACGTGTGGGATGCATAGGAGTTTTGGCAGGTTTGCTATCTGACATGTCAAATTTCTTCAGAAGTTCTTTAATGTACTTACTCTGGTGTATGTAGGTTCCTTCTGAAGATTGGTTGATTTGAATTCCCCAGAAAGAATTTGAGTTCGCCCATGAGACTCATTTCAAATTCTTCCTGCATAGACTTAGCAAACTCTCTCACAAGGGAGGATTTAGTAGAACCAAAAATTATGTCATCAACGTAAATTTGACAAATAAGAATATCCTTTTTAAATGTTTTACAGAATAAAGTTGTGCTCATATAATGATTTTTTAAGTTTATAAACAAAATCTGGATGTTTTGTATTTTCAAAACCAGGGGGTCGGTGTACATATACTTCTTCATCAATATAACCATTTAAAAATGCACTTTTTACATCCATCTAATAAAGTGTAATATTGTGATTAACAACATAAGAAATTAAGAGTCTGATAGATTCTAACCAGGAAACTAGAGCAAAGGTTTCTGTATAGTATATCCCTTCTTGCTGACTATAACCTTCTACTACCAGTCGAGATTTATTTCTGACTACTTCTCCTTGTTCTGCAAGCTTGTTTTTGAAGACCCACTTAGTTCCAAAAATTTTAAATCCTTTTCGTTTGGGCACAAGATCCCATACCTCGTTTCTGGTGAATTGATTAGCTCTTCTTGCATTGCCATGATCCAGTCATTGTCTTGAAGAGCTTCATCTATAGACGTTGGTTCAATCAAGGATACCTGTAAGACGGTGGGAGAACTGACTTTGGTTTGTTTTGCTTTTGATTGCAAATGTTGCGGATAGCAAGAGTCGCCACCTACTTTTCTTTTATCCAATTAAGGGAAGGTGAAAAGAACAGGAAAAGACCTTCGTTAGATTCTGAGTAAGGGAGAAGGTTATGAAAAGGGAAGGTATTAGCACCCTTTCCATCCGTAGTTATCTACGGGCTCTTAGTTGCTTTAGCTCATCTTTAAAAATTTGCTTTCTGTGTGTGTGTTTGAAAATGTATTTGAAAAGGAATTTCGCTTTAACTTCGTAATGATTCACACTGGAATGTATACAAAGTGTTCAAAAATGTTTCGTTTTGAAAAAGTGTTTAAACTTTGTAAAAGTGTGAGGTGTGAAAAGATGTTTTGATAGAGTAAGCAACTAAAAGTCTTATTACCTACTCAGAACGGTCGTTTCCGTGTTATTTTACTTTCCTTTAGAATAGTGCTATTCATACCATTAGTTGGTAGGTAACCCTATTCGTTGGATGTAAAGGGACATCGGATGGTCATAGAAGGCAACTTGTAGGAGTATCCTAGCACATTCGAAGGGACGATCATCACTTTTCGTAGGCAACAATCGAGGGACGAGATCATGTATTCGTAGGCAACATCGAGGGACTATGATATTTGTATCGAAGGGACTATGATGATATGTTTCATAGGCAACTTGTGCTAAGATACCTCTACGTTCGAGGGACTTGACCATTTATTCGAATGGCAACGAGAGAGAATAGCCTAGGGGGTGCATGTGTGAAGAAGTGTGTTAAGTTCAGCTAAATTATCTTGGAATTAGAAGTGATCTACGTTCATTTTTATCTTGCCATACACGCCTAATTACTAGCATTTTATATGGGTGCGTAAAGTAAACTGCGGAAAGTAAAGTGCGGAGAGTAAATCCTACGCTATTACATGGCTTTGGGGCAGTTACATAATATAGGAGTGCGGAAAGTAAATCCTAATTAAACTATTACATTCCATGAGCAGTTACATAATATGGAAAATAGATATGCGAGAAAATTATCCTAACTATTACCACCTAGAAGCAGATACATAATAATCGGAAAAAAGAAAAGAATTTCGCATAAGAGAAAATGATGTTAGTGAAAAAGATTTTTTAGGAAAAAGTTTTTAGGTTAGTAATCCTAGTTAGATGAGAAAATAATTTTTTTTTTGGGAATTTTCTGGATTGATTTTAGTAAGGAAAATAATTAAAAGTCAATTTTCTAGTTAATTAACAATTAATGAAAATATGCATGCAAAAATATAATTTTTTATGCCAAAAATTAAATAAGCATTTTGCTGACCTAAATGCAAAAAGAAAATATTTTTTGTGATTTTTTTAATGCATTAGAAAATTATTTGAAAAGAAATTAAATTAGAAAAGAAAATATGAAAAAAGAATAAGAAAAAGGTTAGTTTTGCAAGTGTTAAAAAATATTTGTGGCAGCCAGGGTTCGAACCAGGGACCTCCCTCCCACGTGCGCGCTGCCTTTGCCAACTGAGCTGGGATGCTTAGTTGTTTGAATAATGGCACAATAATAGTATAAGAGAAAATAAATTCTATAAATCAATTTAAAAACAAAAACCGCGCCAAGCTTCATCGTCTTCCTCGTTTGAACCAGACTTTTACCTACGGTTGTTGTTCATAGCAACAGCCTATAGTGACGGCTTTGTCCGTCACTACATCACCTGCAGATTTTCAAAATTAAATACAAGCAATATAAATCCAAGGTGAATACATGGATCGATTCGGTTTGGCCTCCTGAGTGTGATAGTACCACTTGTTTTGGCTAATTTTTCCTATTTTGAGAAACCCTATTTCGAGTTCCCAAACCCTAACAATGGCATAGCTTCGTATCTGCATCTAAAATCAAATTAAACAGCCCAGAAAGTTTCGAAACTCCATTCTAAACACAAACAAACAATCAAAACATGTTAAATATGCATGAAAATCAAAAATCGATTTTGAGTTAGAATATGCAAACCGTGTTCTTGATTTCGTGATTCTGAACGTTTGGCTGGCTTGTGAATATCTGAATCGATTCAGAGGACCTCCAGGAATGTGTTGGAGTGCTTAGAATGACCTGAATTGGACTGGAACTAGGGCTGCTAATAGCTTGCAATGCACGATTTTGTGAAGCTTGG